>LDMZ01013330.1:0-17032 GCA_001455285.1 Sphaeromyxa zaharoni
ATGGATGAATGGAGAGATACTATATTCCTTTTTGAAAAAGATACATCTTTGCTTATCCCTGAGCATACTTTAATATTATCCAGCGTCCTTTTCAATAAGTCAAAGGACCCGGGACTGAACGATTTCCCTGTTACAAATCCGAGGAGTCATTGTATCATGGAGAATATGTAACATCTCTACTACCAAAGCGAGTTTCAGTGCGATCTATTGCATCTGATATAGAGTTATACAAAAAGAACCAATACATGTGTAGCATTAAATCTAAGGTTAGAAAAAGTATCTTTCTGAAAGTAGCAGATCAAATTCAAAAAATGTGCTAGCTTTAATAAAAATTTTATCAAAAGGTGTATTTATACTTTTTGTTATAATTCTTCCATATTTTATGGAACATGAAGGAATCAATATATAAAAAAATGAAAGTAATTGCCTTAATGGCCATGTATAGCATTTTTTACCGGCTATGCTACCGCATTCTGAAAATCAGCGTATATCCATAATTGATTTATTCATTTTCTCTATAGTCTTAAGCATAGATTTGTAATTTCTTAGCAGAAGTGTGGCCTGCCGAGAAAGGATAGAAAAAGATCACTTAGATCGTGCATACACTGTTCTGTGTTAAATCATTGTCATTACTAATTTTCTTTTTCTTTCTCATGATGAGAGTAAAACAAACGATACATAAATATAATAAATTTCCTGAAAATATTAACTAAGAGATATAAAAAGTGTAAAATACATCACCAAAGAAAATTGTTTGGTTGTGAAAATTTTCCAATTTAACTTGAAATACATTAAGACAAAGATTATTCTAAAAGTGATAAGATAAAAACACTTATAAGTAACAAAGATAATGCATTTGCAGTTATAAAATAATATTTTTGTAGACCTATTACTTATTTATGTACGTTGTCGAAAATTTTTGAAATCAAGCTGAATGCAATAGATCAGATCAAATTATTGTATAAAATCATGACAAATTAAGAATACTCATATATTTTTTTCACTATAATGAAAATTTATAACACGTCAAAATACAAAATGTTACACTATTGTATTAGTTTCGTTAGCTCTGTGACAAGTGTTTAAAATTTAGAAACTGCTTTGAATTATTTTAATTTAAATTCATTTTTCTTAAGGAAAATTCTGGCATCAAACATTACCTCGAAAATTGAATGCCTGATATGCTCTTCTAAGAGTTACAATAAAACAGCATTCAATTCACTGTAATATCTCAATCGTTAGTCAAACGGACGAGTCAATATATTTAATTTCGATGTGAAAAACATGACTAATATTCAAGAAAAAGTTTAATAAATAGTTTTTTATTGATTCTGGTATAGATTAATTTGATTTATATCGAAAGGTTCTTTGTAAGAAACAAACGATCCTGTTAAAATCTACACCCCCTAATGTTATAGCATTAGGTTCAGAGTTTTAAATTGACCTAAGATATCAAATCAAATTTGAATAGCTACCTCATGAAATTTAATGCTGTTCAATAATACATTTCTGTTAGTCCGTGCAACAGTTTTGTAAATTTTGTAATGGATGATTACTGTTATTATCTTTCAAATTTAAACAAGAGGTCAAATGAGCTAGAATCGACTAGGGTATCAGGTATTAAGAAAAAAATTTTGATACGTTACTGAATAAGAACTAAACGAGAGCCACCATCCAGTTTTAGGTGCAAGGGATCCTAATAACAATAATAGAGGACAAGATAGATTTTTGAAAGTAAGTAAAATTTAAAATGTGCTGATTCTTTAAGAATTATGATGATGTGAAGCTCAAGGTTTTTTTCTATCTTTTATCAAAGGTGACTTCAAATATTCATTAAACATTACATAAGAATCATGAAAAAGAGAGAAAACATCAACTAAAAGGAGAAAACGGGTTCAAAAAGGAAACTAAGATAACGAGGGTATGTGAACTTTTTCCTAGTTTAAATTACTAAAAAATATATAATTCATGAAGAATTTTAGCTGTATATATTGTGTTAAGTCTTCCATAAAATTCTTTCCAATTTGATAAATTCTGATGAAAGAGAATCAACAGTTACAGCATTAAGGAACGAAAACAAGCTAATTAGTTTTCTAAATAGTTTACTGAACGAAATAAATTAAAGTTTAACTTGTTAGGATGAATGAAATGCCTTAATAAAAACTTATAATAATACATTACAGTAAAATAAGTTAGAAACAGGAAAAAAATTTTGTAAAATTATTATAGCAGCATAGATTGGTTCAAATACAAGGAATAACACTAAAAAAATGAAGAAAAGTTTTGGTATCATAAAACTACTAGATTCTTCAAAATTTTTCGGATCCAAAGTTCAGGCTAGTCAGAGTTCGATTATGATTGATTGCATTCTATCAAACATTTATGGAGGAGTTACCTATGAGAATAATATTTATTCAAATATTCCGTAACACATAAGTATATAACCGAAAGGAAAAAACTAAATATGATTACTTCTAGTTTCTTAAGACAAAAAATTCGGATTGAACGATAAATGGAATCTAGTTTTTATAATTTTTTTATACATACAATAACAAATCTTTTGATCTCTCCGATCAAATTTAAATTGAGTTTTCTATTAACGGTAAAATATATTTTTCTTAAACCAATACCTAACCAAAAATATACATTGTTTTTATATGGTGTTTAAGATTATAGTAATCTATTTCTCATTATACAAATTTTAGAAAGAAAATCAAGATATATTTAAAAACAAAATAGAGGTATCATAATATATCAAATAATGTTGATCTGTGTATTAGGAGCTTAATTTTCCAAAATCATCCAGTGGAAATTCTGTATACTAAAAAATTATTTTAACATATATTAGCAAGAAGAAAATTTACTACTATATGAATCAGTAATATTATGGCTTGCTTTAATTATATCTTATAGAAATCCGAACCCAAAGGTTCATCTGGATTTGAAAGCTTTTGTAGCTGCAATAAATTGTAACTTTTGGCGTTTTTTAGCAAATATTTCTAGCTTAAATGAAGTAAAATATTGTAACAATGATGAATTGCAGGAACATGGATTAAGTTCCAGCCAAATATTCAAGGAGACATTCATAGAAAAAATCCACAAGGCAGAATGATAATAACGCCACATGACTTAATATAGACATCTGATAAGGATTCTCTTACAGATACTATTCTAAACGTATAAAAAATATTTTTAAAAGATAAATTTTCAAGCTCACCAAATGAAAAAGAATCAAAGTTCTAGTTCAGAAATTTTTTTATTCATAATTAACAATAATTAGTACTTTAGTTAAGAACTACTACATTTTATTTACTATTATCAAGCGTGAATGCTTCACAAGTTAAGGAGAGTCTCTTGCAATACGGGATTTCTTTGAATTGTTTTGATGACGTAGAATACTTAAATGTTTTTCTAATCATTTTGTTACAAACACTAACTGGTCCTCTTCCATATATTTTTTTAGCCTATATAAAATAAAAAATAAAAGACAAACAAACTTCGCCAACTATGCTATTGTAAGAATAAACTCCTCTAAAATATAATTTTGTTCCATAATTGTTGCAAAAATATATCATAAAGTGAGGCTCTTCTGAATTATCTATGATCTAAAAGAAATCAGTACGGAGAGGATAAAAAACATCATAGCACTCTTTCCTAGCGTTCTCCTCTTTTGATAGAACAAGACAAACATCTTTAATAGCATTTCTAATTATTCTCTTATTGTTTTTGGTTGTTTGATTTCCTTGAAATATCGAGTATGAAATGAAATATATTACCTTTATTTAAAGATGGATAACTAGAATTACTAGTACTCAAAACACTTGTCGAATAATTTGCAGCATTTCGCTGTTTCATCTTTTGTTCCAACGCATTTCTCTTGTTTATCATGTTTTCAATCTTTTTCATATCCATATCTTCAGCAAAATACATAAACCCCGAATTTTGCTTCTCATTTTGAGGGTTTGATAATATTGGAAAATCAGCTTTTTTTGAAGCTCTTACAGGAGCAGCAATTTCATTTTCAACTACGGCTTCCAGATTTTCTAATTGTTTGGCAACATATAATAAGCTGAGATCAGTTATCGGATTTATTATTTCGTCGCTCTGATTGGCTTTTGATTCATCTAAAGTCTCAATTTTTTCACTTTCTTGGGTTAGTGTAGATTCAATCAGTGTCTGATTTATGACAATATCTTTTTCTTCATCAAAAATATTAATCTCTGAAAGCGACTTAAGGAACTCATCTGCATTAAAATCATTTGTCTCATTTTTCATTCTAATTTGATCAATCATTAAAAAATAATCAAAACGTTTTATTGAGAGAACAGTTTAACGATGCCTGATCTATAAATCATCATATGAAAATATATAAAAATATCTGCATCTTATTTTTATATATGTAAAAGAATTTCCCTAATTTATTAAATTAGTTACCTGTTTCATTTATGGCAGAAAAAAATTTTGTTTCATGCACTAATGATTGCTGATCAGAAGTTTCAGGATTAAGTTCATAAAAGATTTCAGAAAACACACAATCATAAACAAGTCTGCAGGAATCATTGTACATTAGCAGATCGTGGGTTGAAATAACTCTAATTGCGGACGTAATATAATTTTCAGTAATAGATCTAAAAAGACTGGTGTTGTATACGAGCGTGTCTTGATTCAGACTAGTAACCTCAAGCAAGGACAAACCTAAAAAATCACCTCGATGATGACAACAAACCTTTTGAACTTGATGCTACTGGCAGATAATAAAATAAAATACAAGAAAGTGATACACCATCACCAAGAAGTGTTGAGAAATCACTTTTTATTTCTTCTTTGGACGTTATCTGAGATGCAATCACTGAGATCCATTTGCAAAGAATATTTAGGTGAGGTTCACTTTCGGACAAATCAATATCCGATTGAAGAATTTTTCTAAATTATTTTAACTCATGCAAAATTTTCTAATTGCCTATATTTTTTATACAGAACTAGATGATAATAAAACAATATAAATGCAATTAATATAATATTTGACAGATTTATAAAAAAACTAACAATGGTAATCATCAGAATTTAAAAAAGTTACCTAAAAAAAATTGAAATTATTTACTATGGCCCTAAAACTTTATTTTATAATTGAGAATGTCGAATATCCATTAATTTAACTGTTTCATATTATTTTTAGAAATATATTCTAGATTAATACCTCAAAATGGTAATCATTGTCCTTTGAAAGCTAAGCCCAATGGGAACTCTATACCTCTTGTACAATAAATGTCCACATTTTTCTAGCATTTCAGTTACTAAAAATTTATGCCATGCTAAGGTTAAGGTATGAATTAATGAGGCCTTTGTACGCTAAGAATTTGATTTAAAGGAATTTTCGTATAACACAATTTTGGTTTCAAAAAGTAATAAAAATGATGTAGCTAAGGATATTTTTAAGCCTATATAAAACATAAGATATATGATATATATGTATATAAAAACTAAGAATTGTATATATGCTTCCGCGTCTTATGTAAGGTTAATGAGCCAAACTAAACTAAGATTCCTAAAACCATGTTCGAATACAATCATTAGTATTATTAGAATATCAGATTAAAAAAAATCGTATTTCAGAAACATGGGTGATGAATTCACAGAGACTCAGTCTGCAAACGTAGCACAAAAAATAAATGAGTAATTTACTTTAATTACAAAATATAGATAACACACAGCTGTTAGCTACTGGTTTACTTTACAGAAAATTAACAAGAAAGTTAGAAAAATTATTGAAATAAGTTACATGAGATCTTAGATTCTCAAAATAATAAATTTCATTGGGATAAATGAAGGGTTCAATATTTTTAAAGAAATTATGAAAAAACGAACAAAAAACTAAAAAGAAGTATAAACAGGAAATAAAGATGGGAAAAATCATTATTCGTAATAATAATGAGACTTCAACTTGAATAAAGAATATTGTGCTAAAAAACCTTCAAATATAGGATAGTGAAATCTGCAATCTTAATTAAAAAGTACTTAAATGGAAAAGGTCGATTGTTTTGACTGATGATAATGAAGGAACAGTATTCTATTTTCAGATGAATGTCAATTAGTTTCCATTACTTGATAACTATGGTTATTCTGCCATAAATAAAAATTTATCTACCGTAGTTCGTCCATTCTAAGAACGGAACTTGATTTTATGTAAAATCTTTTTTATTAGAAAGGATTACAGGTAAAAAATTGTAAAGAGACCCAAAAAATATCACTATTAAATTATTGAAAGAAATACCTTTTCAATGAAAATTCGCGGATGGTGATGTGCTTTTTAATGCACAGCGTGATACTATCAATAATGTTTCTCCTTAACCAAAGGGTCTAGCGTAAAATAGATAGAAATTGTATCGGGAATATCTCAATATTTTGCAAAAATTAATTAACAAAAACGTTTAATTCTCTAAGAATGTTACCAAGAAATGCTGGATATCATGTAATGAAAGCATGAGATATTAAAGACCAGCACATTAAACTATTAATTTTTTAATTTATATACATTCTTTATGTATATAAATTATAAAACTTTCCTATTAATATTTCCATAAGTACGATTAAATATAAAATAAATCCATTTCTAATGATTTTTTTACACAAACTTTGTTTATTATCTTATCCCCCTGTTTAATTTTACATTTTGAATAAAAATCCAAATAGAAAAAGTATTTTAACGGAAATTTAAGCATTTCCTAATGGGATATAAGGTCAAATACAAGGGGAGACTAGTAAAGAAAAATCTAAATATATTGTTTCCAATTTGTCATGATAGTAGAATAAGTATAATAGAATTTATCGATGATATATGAAGGTAAATTAAATCATGTATGAAAAGTACTTCTATGATACTAAGGGAAGATACCTCAGTGATATAAAAACAGTTAAAAATAAAATTTATAAAACAAAAGAAAAATTTGAAGACTTTCAAGAATATTAAAATTTAATATGATTTTTTATTGTTCATTCCTCTAAAAAAATCTAAAAAGTCAATAAATTCAATAATAAAAGCAGTCATTCAAGGATATTAAACTAATGTAGGCTCAAAATAAGATAGCGTTCAACTTGATATAAAAAACTTTTACATTGGATGAGGTTAGAACCAAAATCTCCAAAATGTTATAAAAAGGGACGATGCTATAATTGGCATAGGATTTGTATTGGTGAACAATTAGATTACAAAAACACTTTTACTTTGTGCTATTACTTTTTACAAAATGCAAAGGAAAATGGATAAATCGGATTCAAAAATATATATAAAAATAAGTGCTAATCAGTCAACAGTGCACATACAATAAGTGTAAAAGCAAAAATCGTAAAATAAAATTTACTATTTGATATGGGTCACAAATTGCATATCTTATATATATTAAGTCATACATTCAAGAAATGCTAATAATACATTTTTGTCATTTAAGTTCTTTGGTTTAAATTGAAGTGTCGATTTTTAGGTTCTATAATAATAATATCTAAATAAAAACCGGATAAAGTAAAAAATCCTTTTTATAATTAGATCTCTCATAATAAAATACATACTCACTATAACATTGACATTGTAAAGTTGAATAAATATTTTGAAAAGAAAAGCATTAAATGAATTTTGTCATTTCCATATATATTATGATGACGAACGTATTTTACCCGTTTGAAATCTGCGTTCCCTTTATGACACAAATGTAGGATTTATTAATATATATTCAAATACTTAAAAACGAAATTTAAATAAATACAGTTATAAGTACCCTATAAAACCCAATAAAGAAATGATTTTCATAAACATTCATTTGATATTAAAACATATTGTTCTATATCATTTTGTATAAATTTGGATGTCGATGAATTTTATTAAAAACTAAAAAAATTAATTAAAAATATTTACCAGACATTACTTCTGTAATACCTTTTTTCATTATTGAAGAATAAAATTTATTATTATTTTAAAATAATAAATGAATTTATACGTATTAAACAAAACTAAAAGGTTGAATGCAGTTACAATCTAATAATTTGTGATTAAAAATTATTACATATAAAATTATCCTTATAAACCTTTCTTCAAATTATCATGCATTTTATAATGAAATCTAACGATGAAAAGTAGTTATAAACCAATTCCTTTAATTATAGTTTAAATAAAAGTATAATATAGCCTGAATATTTACCAACTGGCAAAGAAGTACTAAAATGATAGAAACGAAGTAAAAACGTAACTAACATTTATGACTTATATTATTAATATTATTCTATTTACGTAATTGTTGTTTTCACGCTTATACGATAGAACCAATTTTTCTTTAACAATCATAATTAATGTTTTTGACAAAATTTCTGCTCCAAAATGAAGCAGCTGCAGTATTTTAATCAAAATCTTAATCAGCATACATAACAAGCACTATTTACGCCCAGTTTAATCTAGGGATAACTATTCTCATATATCAATCTACCTTAATATTTTATACAGGTTCTCAACTGCTTTATAGCGGTTAACCGATTTTTTTGTGTAAGATTTTAATCAAAAATATCAGTACCATACTATAATTTAGTTTAGACAAATGCAAACACGGCAAAAATAATAAGAATAATCAAATTCTAAGTAATTTTATCAAAAGGGGAATCATAACCTTCAAATCAGGCATTCTCGTCTTAATTTCGTTTTACTAAGATAAGATTGATGACAAGAAATAATAAATTACATGACCATATAAAAATTTGACATCTTAATTCCAAATCGAGGAAGAAAAAATAAGACACTAGGCTTAAAAATACAAATAGATCAATTTGACACATTAGCTATGGGAAAGAGCCCGGTTCACAAGATCTGACTGGAATATAAGCACATGAGTAAATCGAATTATATAATTAAAAAAATATACACGATGAAAATGCTATATTAACGTTAATACAGCATCAAGACCGATTATTAGATTATTCTCTTTAATCAAGTTGCACCAACTAATGAGTGTGTGGGCACTAACATAAGACCAACGCTGGGCGGTGATGAAGTATAGGAAAATGATTAAATAGTTATCTTATTAGTTCTGATATGTTAAATGCAAAATCAATTTTCTCGGTCAAAGTGGTTACGGATAAGCTTCCTGCAGGATATCACCTAAATAAGTTTTTATTTTTAGAAAAGTATAAAGAAGCGGTTAAATTGTATTATTGGCCCCTCAAATATTTAATATTCAGTCCAAAAAAGTAATATAAAAATAAACCCGCCGATACATCTTTCGAATCAAAATTTGAAATAGAAATAACAATTAATACGGCAATCTTCCAGTTTTAAACGCATTTATAGAAAATGTATATTCCAACAACCACGATTTTAAGCATTATAGATTATAGATTATCTTTATCTAGGCAATACAGCATATGTTCACTGATTGGAATTAATCACAATATGCTATTTACTACAATACCTGGCAATAAAATTCTAATCAAAGAGTGAAATATAATTATGTACGTTTTCATATATTTTATAACACAATAGGTTATTATTAAAAAATATTTACCAATAATTGCAAAACAAATTAACCCAAGCTACTCAAAAACTGTTTCTATCATCAATAGAAAATCTTAATAAATGTAGATAACTTTTCAAGATTTAAATAAAATTTAATTTTGTCATATAGGAGTAGAAAACATAAAATATCAAATCAAATTAATCTCGATCTCTTAAAAATTTAATCAAAGGACAGAATAATAGCATATTTGTGTAATAAGAGTAACTCTAATAATATGTATTTTCAATTGATGGAAATACGACCCAATTTAACCCTTGTCATAATACTGGAGAAAAACTGAAGAAACGTGATAGATTAATGTTTCATAAAATTCACTTCCATCGTTATTTTAAATGTTGCAATCGGATAGGGTAATAATTTACGATATAAAAAATTTGAACCTAATTTCGTAGTTGTCTGTTGGTTTAAAAAAACAAAAATATACATGAAAATTATGAAAGTGTTTTATAAGTAACATCCATAGGATAATCAGGATTCACAGGATTTAAATAAATCATTTTTGAAGAAAATAACATGAAAATAAAACAAAAAATAATCTTTTCAAATCAATGCCGCTACCTCTACGAGTCATAATATAATTTATGTAAATTAAGGTAACTTTGCTAGGGGCTAATAAAAATATTTTCTAAATGATTGTTTTCAATACCAAAACCTAGATTATGTTTAATACTGTTGTGATTTAATTTTTTCTTAAATGGCAAAAAAAAGGATGGTTTCCTATCCTATCACAATACATGATAACTAAATTTCATCACAAATACTTATAGTTATCAAAACATATTAATTAATGATACAACTCTACTATCTTATGTAATTAATGAAAACTTTTTACTCAGCATTAATATAACTAAACTTTGAAATTGTAGAAAGCTCTATAAAAAATCTTTAAAATATTATCGCCAAATAATTTTTACCTCAATAATAAAATATCTTTTAAAAGTTAACTTAACGAGGATACGCAATATATATGCATTAGTACCATCGATTGACAAGAGTTGCAAACATTCGCCAAAGTCAACAACAAAAAGTGAGCAACTTTTTTAATTATTTTTTTATCACTAATATTTCCATATGATAAAAATACAGGCCTTCATTTCCTTTTTCTATATTGCTAATCGATTAATATATTTTTTATCTATATATAAGTTTCAAATATTTTTACATAAATTAAAACAGATTAAAAAAAGTTAAAATGAAATTTTTTAATAATTTATCCAAAAAATTGATTACGAAATCGTTAGACTTGTGATTATTGTTATAAGTGAATTTTAGCCCTTTTATAGCGAAAGATAAAAATGTTAATTCGAGAAAGGTATGAGGAATAACTGCTAATAATAAGTTAGCACAAGTAACAAAACTTTGAAGTTTGTTCGAGTACATATTTTTTACATTTTTTCAAATATTTAAGTGATTTTAATTGTTATGCAACAAGAGACTATAGAAGTACAGGTTTCTGTACACACATGTTATAAACACTTTCTAGGCAGTCAAACAGGGATGATTTATAATATTAAATATGTTTTGGCACTAGAATCCAGAATTATAATTCAAATGCCTTTCACCTATATAAATAAGTTCAATATTCACACAATGGTTCCATAGATCTTAATAAAACCAAGTATTACATATTATAACATTTTAATTTCTCTAGGCTGGATCAAACGATCAATTATTGAAGCTTAGAAATTATAGAAAACTGTATACATCTACAGAATAAAAAAATAATATAATAAAATCTAGTTTCTATTATTTCAAAGCATTTTAAAAATATTCCGTGGTGTATATTTCGGTTGAACTATCAGCTAAATAAGTTCCCACTTTTTTATCATTAACTTACTAATCGTATTCATCTCACGCAACCCTTCGATAATATTACAGTTAAACTTTTCGTTCGATAGAAATTTTATATTCACTTCATATAAAAAAGACCTTTTTGAATGTGAATTTTCATCCCAAACATTGGAATCAGTTTATATATATTTTTTATATACCTAATTTACAAAATTTTAAATATTTTAATAATGAGACAGAAAGTATTCAAGGGATAAATTCAGTAATAATTGGTTAATAACAATAGTAATAACCTTTTCGAAGAATTTAAGAAAAAACAATAATAATTTAACAGTGAGCGAAATGAAAATATAATACATTAAAATGTCATTTTACTTTTTGAATAGTTTTTACACAATAATATATAATCATAACGATGCTTACAAATAAAGGGGTTATCAAAAGATACTAAAGGATATTCTGTTAAAGTCCACAGCTGAAAAGAAATATAAATTTCCAAACAAGAAAACCTTGTCATTTGATCTTACAAGGTTCAATTTGATAAAAAAATAATCAAATCGTAAAAAAATGCATTTTTTAAAAACTTTTAAACTTCCATGGCTAGTAAATTTTAGGACTTTAAATTAAGAAACCTAAATAAACCAAATGCTTCCATTAAAAATGCAATAATTATAACCCTGCTATAGTTTATTGTTTATGATTAATTTTAGAGATTAAAAACAGGTAATCAATAACGTATTACAAACCAAAGCTCTGTTGTGACATTATATGAGCTTTACACATCAATATTCTGTTATCAAGATAGAATCAAAATTTGATTAAACCTTTTCTCACCTCCACCTGAGGTGTTTTTCAGATTTAACTTACTAACCACACTAATAGTTTGTTGGAAATATTTTAACCGATTAAAAAGTAAAAGATAAAGAAACTTTCAACAAAAAAAGTTAGTAATTGTTTTCTAATTGAACCTTATCATTTTGATAATTAAATAAAAAAAAGGCAACTCTAAAAATATATCCGGAAGGAATATTTTTCGTTTTAGAGCAGAGCAAGAACAAAATCACTAGAGAAAATATCTGGGGTACCCAATTCTCATTTAAGAGATAAAAAAACATAAAATACAATACTCCAAAATTTAGATATACAGGATTTTTCGATTGATTACATAATATTTGCAATCAACTTAAAAATGAATAGTTTTTTAAAATATTTTCCCATTATAACGATTTCAGAAATATCAATGGAGAAAACATTGAGGAACAAAATCAGCAAAAATACTACCCTGAAAATTCAACTAACAAACTCCAGTCCCTTCGGAAGAGAATTTAAATTTCCAAAGATGATTGGAAAACGTATAGTGGCCAAAACTCTTGAAGGTCATTCTGTTAAACAAATTACAGAAATTTACCAAAAGAATTATCCGACGGCTAATTGTATCCTTCAACAATTTTTAAAAATCGGTTTTGAAAATGCTTTAAGACGTGGTAGCGACAAACGCACCATACTACCTACAGAGGTCAAAGAACAACTGATTGCTCATGTTAATCAAGAGTGTACATTGACGTTAACTCAATTGTTGTCTTGTGTAACGAATAATTTCCGGATCAACGTGTCAATTAGTACCAGTGATAAGGCGCTTAAACATTTCCATTACACCCTTAAAAGAATAGCTCCACAGTACCAGCGCGAAGAAACACCGAAACAACTATTTAATCCAGAATTGAATATACAGCTAGTTAAAGAAGACTGGGGGTCCATCATGATGAAAGAAACCTTGTTTTCCAGGATGAACTAGATTTTTTTATTTTTAGTAGACCTAGAAGTAAAATTCGATACATGTTTGCCATACAAGCAATAAGGAATTACATGAGGATAAATAAATTAATTTAATGAATATTATTTATCTCCTACCTCATTCTCCTTTTCTCAATCCAATTGAGAATGTTTATTCTGTTTGGAAAAACAAGGTAAGTCGTGGAGGGGCTCGTAATGAGCAGCAACTCGGGGAATTGATTAATGGTAAATTTATTGAAATCACTGAAGAACAGTGTAGTTCATTCTACAGAAAAATTCTTGGGTACGACGAAAAATCAGTATTAGGATACGTAACATTGAAACAAAAATAATTAAAGGTTTTACTTTTTATATTTTTTATAAATTTCAGTTATAAAAATAAGTTTTTTATTTTACACATTTATAACTTTGAATTTTTGGTGCACAAATTTTTTTTTATTAAATTGATTGCAAAAATTATGAAATAGATCAACAAATCACATAAGAATCAATTTTTGAAAAATTTAGGGCACTATCATATTGATGAAGGAATCTAAAAGATCAAAATTTTTTAAGCAGAATCTGATAAGTTTTTGCATATAACATTCTTTCCACCTTCATAAATTATTAAAAATGTAATGTAATTCTTGGAATATTCTTTTCATAAACAATACAAAAATGGATTTACTTCAAATTGGTTTATATTACTATGTAACATTGAATAAATTTCCATAGTCTTATTTATTTAAACTATTTTAAGCTTCCATACATAAAAAATAAGTTAATATCAAACCAGAAAAAGGATAAACAATTATATTATATCTTAAAAAACAACATTCTTTTTTTCTATTCAAATTCAAAAAAGTTTTAGGGAAAGTAATAAGCAAATTTTATTTTATTTAATTTTACAAAATAAATAATGTAATCAATTTTACTTACGAACAAGTAGATGCAATTTGGTCAAAAGGAGCATAGGTGTACGAGTAGGCTGTCAGTATCACGTTTATTAAAAAAAGGTGATCTTCCTAAACACTTATATTTTGGACAAGTAGTTAAACTAATGAAAAATCTTTCACACAAATAAGCGACTCTGCAATTTCAGTTAAAGGTGCGTTGAAATGATTTTTGAGAAATCCTATTACACTGCGAAATTGATCAATCGGCGTTGAATCAGGAGAGGCGAGATCATATTCACACTTTTTAAAGTTTTTTAGAAAAACAACTACTGCCCAATAAGGATATCCAGATGCCAGGAATTCAATAACAACCCCTCGTAAATACCAATATCCATCAATAAATTCAATCGGTGATAAGAATTCTATAGGAATTTTGGTTATTGTACTGACATCACTCCTTAATCGATATCCAATCCATTCTATTGAAATACGAAGTTTATTCTAAAATGTGATCAAAACAGATGAATAAAATAACTTTTATAGAATTGCTAACTAAAAGATTAGTGCATCCATCCATTGAGAAATCAAATCAGACTTTTTTACAGGCGGGAAGTGATAGATTCAGCCATACGCCGCAGTCGTCAGTATCTATTGAATTAATTCTATTTAAATCCGTGCAATTGTTCTTTTCTCCAATTTGTAATGAGATAACGTTTCCTTTCATGATCTCTTTGGGGATGGTAATAAAAGATTGAATTTAACGATTTAAAAATATCTTTTTTGTGGCTATGATAAATTTGATAATTTATCTAATAGTTTAAAACAATTATTTATTTTAGATAAATTTACTAATATGATTTATTAAAGTATGATATCCTTTTCGAACTCATAAAAAATGTTCATTGTCCTACGTCGAAAATTAATAAGCAAATCAATTTCCCAATTTTTCTTCCTACAAAAATATGGTCTAATATAAAAAGAATCATCATATTCGATATATCTGTTGATAAAAATGAATTTTTAAATTTAAGATTTTTTATTTTCTGCAATACCCGATGGGCTTTGTTTTTTGTGACAGATTCGGGAGACTTTTCATCTCAATTAGTTTGTAACAACTGGATGTGTGTCAATCCAGCAAGTACTTCTTATTCTATACTACGTAAAGGTGAAACTATGCTATATTGCAAGAAATTCAGTCATGTCACATTAAAACTAATTTGTAAATTATGCGACTGTTGGTTTCATGTGATATTCTTAATATCAGACTTAGAATGAAAAAACCAACATTTCCTCATCAATGTCTTTGATAGATTTTGAATACTCGTATTGTCAGTGAGTACAGAAAATCAAACTTCACAGAAATAAAAGATATTCTATGTGTTATTATGTATCAATTAGCATTCATTTCCATTGAATGTGCATTATTAATAAATATGCACCTCTTTTAGATTTGTTTGAAATTTTTTATGTTGAGATATATAATAAAATTTTTCTGATAAAACAATTTTACCAAATTAAGCCTACTTTTTTAGATCTATTTTATTATAAGAAAATTTTTGTTGATGTACTGTATTAAGTGAAAAAAGTCAATTTAGTTTAGTAAATTTTCAATACACTTTCAATCATAGTTATATGCCTAAAAATATTATCGTGCAGCGTTTAGAACGCGCCGATATTCTCTTACTTTCCGGAAGTAACCGGAAAATGACCGCGGCAATCGAGAAACTAGCACGCGGAGGTCAAGAGGCGGCTCGGAGAGGACACATATAGCTATTTAATTACTTTTCAGTAGTGTAATAATTTATACAAACTATTAATGTCGTGTTATAAGACTGCTTTGGAATCGTCAAATCATTGGATCTTTGGAGATCACAATAATCGATCTCCGAGATCCTTATACGTTAAGAGGCTGCAGAATCCTTCTGCTGTTACCAAGCACCACAATATATATTAAAAAGATTTTTTATAATGAAAAAAAAAACATAGAATGCAAATTTTAATACATCAAATGACTAAAATATCTTAATTGCAAACTATTTTTAAAAGGAAAAATATTTTTTTTAAAAAAATAAGGATGAAACGACTTTGGGATTTTCGATTATACGTTAAAATATGTAATATATTAGAAGTACCATCTAGTGTACGGCGAGTGTGATTGGTTAAGTGTAGAAACTGACAGGACCCCCTCGCCGTCCATCGGCTTCAACATTGGGTTTAAAGCTCATTTTAAGCAAATTTAAATAAAGCAAACTAATCTAGTCTACCAAAAACGTGTTCTCCCTACGAGGAAGTTTTTTCTATTTTAAATATAAATGGTCATACGTACGCAAGACAATACTATATGCATATAAGATCAATTTTCGCATTGCTACTGATATAACAGACGTAATAGAAGTTTAGTATTATTCCTGTAAGGTACTAGATTTTTGTACTTATTATGTGGATTAAATAAATGCGCATGAGATGCGTGATAGTAAGTACATATTACATTTTTATTCTGTTATACACTAGTATTCTATTTGAATGATGTGCAAACTTTTAGAGGCATTGCTATATACGTAGAAGATTTTAAACAAAAAATAATAAAAAAATTAAAGAAACATAAAGGAAGCCGTGTTGTTCATGAATTAATTTATTTTACAGAGTAGTGGATCGATTTACGGAACCCATCCAAATATTTACACATGTATTGGCTTCTAATTTTATAGGGATAAACATTCCATAGGAATTACATATGAATTTTAAGTAAACGTTTATCAAGATCTAAAGTAGAACTTTTGAATTGAGTTAGGGATGTATATATTGGTCTAATCGGCAAGGATGGTATGATAAAAAGAAATTTTATATATCCACCAAAAGAGTAGAATTAATATTTAATCAAAATTAATTTTCAAAATATATATAATGAATATAAATCTGTAAATAGTGGGTTAATATTAGCATTAGGTGCTATCATACGGTTCCATGTCTTTACATTGCGGCGACTCAACATCGCATGTACTTTGACATCGTAGCGTCTTT
>LDMZ01013353.1:0-17022 GCA_001455285.1 Sphaeromyxa zaharoni
ATGTCAGAAAGAAAAATTGGGGGAATGCCCAGAACGAATAATGTAGTGGAAACATTACATCAGACATTAAAGAATACAGAACAATGTAACACAAATTCCTTAAAGAATTTAATAGAATCAATAAAGAATAGATTAAAAAATAGATGAATTTATCTAAGGGGATTGCATCCAGCCTGGCTTTACCAAAGCATATCGCATAATATAAGTATAAATTGAACACTAAAGACGAAAATCGAAAGTGGAAGCAACATGGCAATCTGATAATTTTTGTAAGTGCTCTTATAAATTTAAACATTAAGATATACTCATAAGCTGAATGTATTATAGAGATATTAAATGACCATGTGAGGTACCCTCTAGGATAACCTTGGGTTACCTGATGGGTGCCAAACAAAGATCATGTTTGTCTTGGTAGTCGATCTGATTTGAGACCACCGTGGTGGGATATCGAAAACATGGATAGTTAAAAATAATATATAGCACTAACAAGCTAAGCACTAAAAGACACGTGTTTTTTTCTTTCGCCGAAATGCGGCTATGTTTTGGATTTTGTAGGCTGGCGCACCACACCATTATTTTACAAATCCGGTACATGTATTATTTTTAATTTATAACATATAATATCGAGGTGAATGACAATTCCTTGCTATTGTATCGTCTTCACCGATCAGTTAAGCCATTAGATCATTTAATTGCGTGTTGTCTACAGGTGGAATGATGTCTTAATTGTTCTGAAGGCTTATTTTCGAATCATATTGGGTTATCTTTACAAGAACTACTTGTTGGATATTAATCTTTTATCAACTACTAGCTTACCGCCTCAAAGTTGACATAAATTAACACAAGGGTATATATACCCATTTATTTATTAAGCATTTTAATGATTTCTTGAATGGTATAGGTTAATCTCTTGTCTCACAAAAACATTGTTGTTATTAATTTGATGATATTTGAAAAATTTTGATACCGAAACAAAGCACATCTATAAATATGCCGAATCGACATTAATTTATTTAAAAATAATTCGTATTTGTTCAGCAAAAAATTTCTCACTCTTGATTAAGCGGTTATATCATCGTTAAAAAATGTTATATCAAAGTGTAACGGATTTGTCCAGAAGTAATTTTAATTATTAAAAAAACTTAGAACTAGAAATACAACGCTGATGAAGAGAACCATGTCGAAGCTGAGAGTTATTATTGACACCCAAAAGCAAACCGATGAAGGAAATAACACAAACGAATAAAGTAAAACAAGAATAAAGAATATTCCATGACGTCATCATTTCATATTGATTCGTCGATGTAAGACTATAGATATTCGTAGGTTTTCGTATAAGCTAGATTTTGATTCACATTCTCTTTGTTCTTTTACACTCAGTAGTGATACTCTTTTTGTGTTATAGCTAACAAATTTAATCCAAGGAACGACTTTGAATTGGCTCAATAATTTCATTAATCGTATTAATTTAATATTAATCGATCCATAAATAAATATTTTTAAAAGAGAAATTATGAAAGATAATATTAAATTGTATATTGCAAGCTACTTTAACGTTTTTTTACTGTAGTGAAAGTATCCCAGATTGATTTTGTATTTTAATCCACATGCATGTTTAATCAACGTTTATTTGTGAATATATACGTAAACTATGTATGGATTCTTACAGAGACCCCCAAAAAAGTATAAAAGCAAACTGAGAACAATTGAAAGTTTATAATACATGGAAAAAAGATTGGACATATTACCAGTTCTTTTTCTTATTTAAACTCATTAAGAAAGTCATTATCTCAAAAATTATATACCTTTTCATCCACAGAAACCAAACTGTAACATTTCTAAGATATAATATTTATCTTAATGCATCGAATCATTTTAAGTTATGGTCATTCGATCCTCCATTTTTTAATTAACTAATACAATACTTTAAGAACAGTTAGTTATAGTCTTTAAACCTGATTATTGGTAGCAGAGTGTATCATATCCCTGATTCAACCAGAAAATTCTAAATATGAAAAATTTACTCTCCAGCGTTCCTTTTTAATTTTCCTTGGATATAACTAATAAATAAACCACAAAGAACGTCGATATACCATTTTTTCAGAATTTAATTTCTATATTTAAACTACTATTTCTTGACTGTCAAATAACAAGATCGGAAAAAGAAAATTTCCTGCGATGACTTCATACGTAGCTGGCACATAGAAATAATATTACTGGAAAAAATGCTAATAAAAATTAGCTCGACAAATTTGATCGCTACAAGACGATTGCATGTAATTTTTTTAGCTCAAATCTTGATTTAAAAATTTCAATATGACTGTAAATCCTCCTTGACATTTACTGTCGCTAAAAGTCTCTTTTTTTTACAATACATTAGAATTCCTTTCATATCAAAATTGAACTAAATTTTTCTATCAACCATTTTTTTACAATATGAGCACGACAGCCGCCTTCTCACTGAAGAAGATATGTAAAAAAGCGCGAAACGTTGAAACCTGAAGTTTAAAGAACAGGAAATGGATTTAGGCAGTATACCTGCAAAATTAAAAGGTATTGAATTATAATCTAAAATAAGCAATGGAATCGGGGACACTTTTAAGATTCAGAATTACGATTAATGGTTCTAGTGAATGTCCTCTCTCATAATAATGCGTCAGATGGTAACCAGATGAAACCCATTACCTTGCACTTCAAACACGTAAACTCATTTGTAGTTAAAAGTAACCTAAGGTAGATAATACAAACGAGCATATAGTTCAAAAGGGATATATGTAAAGACCAATCTAGGAATAATAAAACTTTTGATGAAGATATTAGAAACAATTGAAAAAAAATATACAAGAGAGGAATAGAGCTGAAATTGAATCAGGAGACATCTCACTACAAAGCTAGAAATATGTCGTGGTTGTTCGTATAGTGTTTTTTTTCGTTGATTCCGGTTGTTGTTCAATAAGTATTATGAACAAACGCTGCAGATCCGGGTCAAAAAGCGCTTTCATTGATGGAAACGAACGGGTGTGTGAGACATGTAATTGTGTTTTGGACGGCCTATCTGGTTGATTCATAATAAAATATATATAATATTAATTAGACAAGTTTTTAAGCATGCATCTGTCGGGTATTCGCCATCGAACAAATGCTGAAAGGTTGAAAAAATTAGAATTAGAAAACGAACGATCCATATATGTTGTTGGGTTCAAACCCAGTGTTGATTGTGATGTTTATTTGCGAAACGTCTTTATCGAGATCGGAAACATTGAGAATGTATTTATAAACACCGATAATGGGTGTTATGCCGTAATTAGGTTCACGTCGGTCGATGAAGCTGAAAACGCGCTAGAGCAGAAGGAAATTATACATCAAAGATTCAGCTTAAAAATTTCTCAAAAATTCAGCAAATTCAAGCCCAAACCACCCAAAAAAAGTTCTCCATACGATTTCCAGAAGCATTTGATCTCATACAAAGAGCTTTGCACCTTGAACACAATTAAGACTTTCGATGACCAAGTTTTATACCTGTATAATAGTGTCAAGTTAACTGATACGGAAATACTGAGTAGAAAAAATATTTTTAACATTTTGAGTTCTCTCCTTATCTCTAAGTTTCCGTCTTCCCAGTTGGTTGCGATTGGGTCAACCATAACCCCGATATCCCTTCGTGATTCAGATTTGGACTTTACACTAATTTTCCCCGTAGGTGAAAACCTACCTAGCCAGTATGATGGAATAAAAATACTTCACGAAATTAAAGAAATTATCAAAGAATCTAATTTTTTCAACCAGAATGGCCAAGTTATTCCAAGTAAACGCTGTCCTGTGATTAGGATTAAGCACAAGGCATCCGGTATTAAGTGCGATATATCCATTAATAACAGGTTAGCTATTCGGAACACAGAATTGATCAATGAGTACCTCAAATTTTTTTATCAGGAAAATGCAACTCCTAACGCTCCTTCAAAAATTTCTTTATTCATGGTATTAATTAAGACCTGGTTTAAAGATAACGGGTTCATTGGAAATCAAGGTAACCAGATCACTAGCTATAGCTTGGCCATTATGGTCATTTTTTTCTTGCAACAGGAAGGTATCCTACCCAACTTGCAAGACAGTATTGTCGGATCGTGCCAAAATGTTTGTATTGATGGATGGAATTGTGGATTTATTGACTCTTCAATGTTTAATAAATGTAATATATATTTTCCCAATTTCGAATACTTGACTCCTAGGTTCTTTTCCTTCTATGGCAGATTGTTTAGTGCCACTACAAATACGATTGATATTCGTCAAAGAAACTTTGATTTAATTACTAGAGACATGTTAGTTAAAGAGTTAACAGAGCTTGCAGTAAATAATCCATCTATATCTGAATTCACGGAGGCAGCTATAAGGAATGTAAAGGAATGCCCCTTGATAGTTCAAGATCCTTTCGAGCGTACCCACGTTACTTCTAAGAATTTAACAGAATCTGGTTTCTATAGACTCCAGCTTGCTCTTAGAACCTTACCGTCACCAAGTAGAAATTTAAGGAGGACAGCTAAGCATAAAATTGAATCAATTAATCTCTCCCAATACGTATTAGACAGGAAGTACTTTGGTGATAAAAAAACTGGGAATGATTGGTCCTTTGTGTTTAATGTCCCTAACAAACCGTCTCATTGCCCTCCACATATTTTTTATGAGGGATACTTGAATTCTCTTTATGAGTTACTGATTGAAAAGTTTTCTGCACATGTAAAGATTTTTGAAAGTGATTCCATTTTGGTGTGTCTTGACAATCAATCCCAGTTGAAAGCCTTCTCTGGGTGTCTCCCTTTATGCCTGGATACCTCCATTGATCATTGGACCTGGCATCATAAAAGGAAAAGAGATTATGAGATTAAACGGGGTAAACTTTGCCCTCAAAACTCTATCACTTCGGCAGTTTCCTCCCAATACTCAAATGGTTCTCAAGGGAACTCTACATACTTTATTCGAATTTCTTATGATTTCATTCACTATTGTGTTTGTATTAAGTTTCGAGTATCTGAAGCACTTGGGGAAAACGATACGCTTTTCTTTGCTCTTTTTAAAAAGGAACTTCTAGGAAAACTAAACGTATTTGCTAAAACCGTGGTACTGTAAATTTACACCCCTAGACTTCGATTTGTCTAGAAATTGTTATACGTGATATCTGCTTCAAAATCACTAACCTTCTGTTAGAATAAAATATATATATATAAATTATATTATTTACAGGAAAAAATTTAGTAGACAACTCAGTTTCATTTTTTAATATAATTTTTATAAAAAAAAGAATTATTTTTTTTTTATTATATATCATTACGGGCCTACAGAAATTGTACTCGTCTAGTGTTTTTAATGTCTTTTCTTAATAATTATTTTTATATGCACGATTTTAAAATGTCTTTGAGTAAATTATTCTATCCGATATTTTGACTAAAAGTGTTTCATTTGGGTGTTTAAATTCTATATAGATTTGTCCAATTTTTAGATATCTGTAGGGATCAAATAGGAAATAATATGTTACCCTATGATAGGTTCCAATTTATAATGATGGTCATGATTTATAAAATTATTTTGGGAGTTTAAATGAAGCTTCATGACTCTCTTAATGCATTACGGTGAAGTTTTTTTGTTGTTTCATGTTGAAAATCAAACATGTTCGAAAATTAATGGGAACATTTGATGAATTTATTTTAAATGAATGCCATGTGTAACCTTTATTGTGCTTATCATCAGAAAATTTTGGAATATTTTCTTTTTTTACCTGATCTATCTCCGAAACGTTTTCTATTTAATGTTTCTCTTATGTAAAAAGTTAACGTTCCATAAATATACAACTCTACGTGAAATTTGTTATAAACATTTTATATCTTAATAAGTATAACAAAGATATATAGTTGTTTTTTGAGACTTGAAGCTGGTGAATAGCTTGTATTGATAAGCTAGATTTTCCAACCAAATTTGTATCAATTATATGTTCTGCCTTAGTTTTTGATAATTTTTAATTTTATATCACAAATTATATTACATAAATATTATTAAGTAGCTAAATAATGTAAATATTTATTATAAAATCAGAAATTGTATGTTTTTGTTAATATGTTCAATCTGCTCTCCAAGCAAAAGTGATTGGTGTAAAAACCTATCCTGTGATCCAATACATACTCTCTTTCTGGCCTTTTTTTCATATATAATGGAATTTTTTAAAAACCCAACCTGTTGAGCTTAAACAGCATTTCGTAGTTTAAAATATAGTTGTAAAAAATAATAATGTGAATGTTACGTTTTTTCCGGTGCTGTATACGTTTTATGCTAATCCATATGAATCCCCTGGAACCAGCTATATTTCTGGTTAATAATTAAAATAGTTGTCTTTATTTTGTTGTTGGCTATCGTTCGACTCAAGCTGTAAAGCGACCCATCTTTAATAGAGCAATGAGCCGCGTTTTTATTAGTAGGTGACATTTCAAAGATTTTTACATTTAAAATTGTAAACTGGCTGGTTTATTTTAACAAAAACCGGACATTAGATTGTTTACCTATTTAGGCTTATTTTTTGTTTTATTAGATGAGTTAAAGTGATTTAAGATCTGAAGTATCCGACATGATTTATATCATTTTCTATTTCGAAACATAACCCAGCAATAATTCTTATAATGCCTTAAAGTAAACAATAAGTTTCTGAAAATAATTTTCGATGGGAAATTTTACAATACAAGCACATCTAGACTTCATTTAAAAAATAAAGAGCATTTTCGTATTTATATTGGTTGGCTGAATGAACTTTCATGCTATCTTTGTTAGAGATTCCAAAAAATTCTCTTCTTTCACATTCTTAACATCATTGAATATTCAACCATCTAATTTTTTTGTTTAAAAATAAATGATTCTTTACTTGCATAAAAAATCATTGATAAAAGTATATAACCCTTCTTAGATGCAGGTTAATATAACTAATTCACGTTTATCACAATTACTTCACATGATGTAACAATACGTTGCTACTACTATAAATTTTATCATGACTTGTAATAAAAATAAGCTGTAACACATTTTACAAATCTCTAGATTTGAATCATGGCATAGATATTTCTGTAATTGAAAAAATTTAAAATACTAATTTTGAGGTTCAACTAAATGAGATATAAAGAACAATTATTTTTAAAAATTATAATAAAATGTTAAAATATTTTTTAAAAATGATTCATTATGAATCTATTAAAAACTTTAATTAGTTTTCCAGCTTCAAAAAAGAGAAAATCAGTTGATTATAATCATAAGAATAACTGCATTTTTAAAAAGGTTATATACATCAGTATAAATTCTCGGAAATAATTTCTTTTAAGCCCTTTTTACTACAATAGATGTTTTACTGATCATTATATTTTGGAATTTTTGCATCTTTTACTGGAAAATATTGAAGAAAACTGATCCTTCCCAATATCAGTCGACCGTGTATTCCGATTTATAAAGAGAAAGGTTAATATACTTTAAATAAAATCAAAAATTTTAAAGAATTTAAGATTGGATAGGTAGAATTGAAATCAAAACCAGTTATTATTAAAGGTATTGACTTAATAATTGATTTTATTCTATATTTGATTTATGGGTTGTGGTAATAACGGCAGATCTTCATATTGCTCAATATATTCATTTTATTGCAAAAAGTTTTATCACTAACATATTTATCGAATATATATAGAATTCAAATAAATTCCTAATGTCACAATTTCAATTACATTAAAAATTTCGATTTTATGTAAGATAACCATAAGAGATGATAGTTTCTACTCAAAAACGTTATTACATGCCTGCCAAAACATTGTTTTTATTAAAGATTATAAATATTTTATTAAATGAAACTCCTAATTACCAATATAAGGTGTAAGTCTACACTGAAAGAATTACTTATTCAATTTTATCTTAGAAATATTGCTAATAAAAAGTGTATACATAAATATAATTTCTAAAAATATTATTATTAAAAACAAATTATCTACACTGTTGAAAAGTATTTGATATTTTTTACGTTCTAAAATTTCATGAAATATGTAATGTTGGAAAATATATGTGGAGCTGTAAAACAAAAAGAATGGTCATGTTTTAACTGATATATTTTTTATAACTGTCTAAATTTGCGATATAAATGTGAGCGTTTCCTCGATATATATTTTTTTTAAATTAAACACAAAGATTCCTTTATTTTTTATATAATATTGACCTGAAATAGCAGAATTTTAAGAACCAAAATATTATTTAAATTTCAAAGATAGATATTGCGACTGTTTTGTTCGATTTAGTACCTAATGATTTTTAAAATTTTTTTCTAAAATTAAAAAATAAATTCAATTTTGTATTTAAATATTCTCGACATTTGTCGTTCACGAAATAAAACGTATCGGATATTCTGATCAATATCTAAGAAATCCGTTATATACCATCTTTTTATTTTTTTTTATATAACGTTTAATTTTTTTCTCACTTTTTTTGTTTGGATTGTTTTTATTTTCGTACGCAGTATATGTTTGGTGCTAGAATTATTCGTTTGCAAGGATAATTGATATTTTAATTTGTCATATATCTAATTTGAAATTTGTTATTTAGATAATATATTATTGTTTAAAACATGATCTTTCAAAATGATTTAATGTTTAATATTCCTAAAAAAGTGAAAAAAATGTATCGCTGGGTTATTCTAGAATAATTTCATGGCTGTGTCGAATGAATATCGTTCGAACCTACTTTTACATATAAACTTTAATATATTTGATTCGATATTTTCTGATGCTGTATATTTTTCTAGGCCTGAGATATTTTTGTTGCATTATAAATAAGTATATGTTTTTTTTATTTTTAGCAATATATAACTGAAAGTAAATGAAATTTAGGGCATTTACTCTTGCTTGCGAAAATATTTCATTCACATATACCAACTGACCCATTTGTCAAATTAATCTTTAATCATAACTTGTATAAAAATAATTTAAGGAATAAATCAGAATATATTTATCCTTTTTTTATATAATATGTAATTTTATGACATTTTTACGCTACAGATAAATGACGACACACACTACATGGGCTCCCTATTGTATTAATGTATGATTTTAAACCTTTGTTGCTCAATGACTCAAATGTTTTTGATGAATAACTTCCCAAGAATTAGAAGCGTAATGAATTGTAAAGATATTCATTTTAATCGAAATACACTTTTCCCAATCAAAAATTTACAAAATCTTTGTTTTACTAATCAGTTTGTCACGAATGAATTCAAAAATGTTTTGGAGCCCCTTAATTTAATTTTAAAATACTTTATATAATTAAATGCAATAAACCAGATCCAACCCAATGCTTTTATTACTTTTTTGATTATATTATATGCCACAAGGTGCTTTGGAATTTTCACTTTTAAAAAACTTGTAAGATATTTTATGTAATAGATGCAGATTTAGGAAATGAAAAAATCATCAGATCGTTTAAAAAAATATTAAAAAAGATTATATATATTAATGGTGTAGCATACTGTATTATTCACTTATCTATGAATCATTTCCAAAAAGTAAAAAATGGCATTTAATTTAATGCTTCTAAATTATTTTTTGTTTTCCAGGTTTAACAATTCTTAAATCTTTTTGATATAATTCTTTAAGTGACTTTGGTTGCTAGTTTAATAATGGTGTGGATTTAACAGTAAAAAAATTTTCAAACTGTCAAGGTATACATAAAACACTAGGGATCTAATTTTCATAAATCAGATGTTATTCACAATTACATAAAATAGAAGGAAATTAATAATTACTAGTAACTTTGTTGTTCGCTAACTACTAAATAATGTTCGAAAATTCAATATTGTAGACCACTATTATTTATATTTTTTTTAGAATAAATCAGTGATCTGAAAACGAGGATCTCCAAAATTTATATTAAATAAAGTCTTCATCGTATTTGATATTTTCAGATTATGGTGAAGCGATAAGTGAGTGTTTCATTAAATTAAACAAGCATTTCATCGGTTTTCTAAAATATTTTTTAACATTTCAAAAGGCGATGAAAATACTTTGGCTCATTCAGATTATTTTAGGAATATTTAATCCGAATAAATATACTCGAAAAATCAAATTAATTAAACTTTTATTAAAAATCTAGAATATGAGAGTTATTTTTATAATTTTCAGCCTTGATTTGAAAGAGACAGATTAATGTTTTTCGTAATATTTTTTCATATTTACATAATCAAGTCTAAAAGATTTGCTAGATATAACACTTTAAATATTTTTGCAGAATGTCAGTTTTCACTGCTTGGACCATTATTTGTATAAAAATTTAAGTGAATTTAATTTTTATTATAAGTTACTAGTTATTACGGTAAGTTTACCACGGATATTTTATTTGAAAATATTTAATAAATAGTTCATAAATTTTTAACTTGCTTTGAATTTAAATTATTAAGAACTGCATTATTTTAATTTAATAATAATCATTAATTAATTTGGATTAATCATTCTTACTTAAAATAAACTATCATTTCTGCGTATTGACAGATGAAATTTAAAGATATCTTGTGAAGATATTCGAATTTCTGTAATAGATGTATTGTAATAAAAGTTTATTTTTTCTGCCTTTTTAATTACTAATATAGAATTCAAATTATTTATCCACTGTCACTTACATCAATTAGTCTTCCAACGATTTTTGCTAAGATTTTATCCCGGAATATTTTTTTAAGAATATCCCATGAAGTAATTGCCTGATATTTAGGAAATGAAGCACTGAATATATTAAAGATGTTATTCTTTACTTATTTAAATATTATTCATAGATTTAAAAACTTTATAGTTTGTTATTAACAATACAAAAAACATTAAAATAAACATATTACGCAGAATTTGTGTTGTGTGCATTTTTATACTGATATATTATAATGATTAACAAATTTTTTTGATGGGTGCTTCGTTCGAAGTCTTAAATATAGCAGTTTTAATCATCGGATGAATAAAATTTTCTATTATTTCTTCATAGGATTAGTCACATTTTTCATATTCTTGAGGTATATGACTTCAAAAATGAAACTTTATAATATAAATAAATATAAAATTTCGTTAATGGATTTATAGGAAGAACATTTCTTTACCCTCGAAATATATATTGCTCGTAATCTAAGATAATTTATTCTAAAACTCATTTTGATAATTTTCCAAATATGAATAAACTGTTGCAATTCACTCAACAAAAAGAGCATTTTTACTAATTTTTTATAATAAAGTGTATGAACAGATGCTTGCATTAGTGAAAAACCAATACCTTTGTGCTATAATTTGCTGACAAATGCAATTACTATTCATTTTTGGATACATCTTACTAAATAAAAAGAATTCGTATAATCAGATTAGTCTACATAGTGCAACATTTTACTCTTAGAATTAAATATAATTAGTTGATTTAAATTATTATATGTTTCTTAAAATGATATATAAAAGGAAAAAAATATTTTTTTATTTAATGCGTTGTATTATTTTAAAGATTTTTTAATTCTTATTTAACATTCGTTTGCTTACTTTGAATTAAGGTTAAAAATATGGTAGGAATTAAATTTTTATTTTATATTAACTACATCCGATGGAACTCTTCTGTGATCTTTTATTGGATTACTTTATGTATATATATTCTATATTTTTAATTTCTGTCAAAATGGTTAAAAATATGAATATTTCATTTTGGTAAGGACTGCTTAATGCTTAAGAAATCTGATTTTTTTAAAAATCTAATTTAAATTAAATGTATGTAATATGTAATTAGATGATACAAAATTATACGGCTCATACATAAAAATTACACACTCGATATTGATTCTAATCACCTTTGTCTGGACCTCCAAGTACAACTTATTTGCAAAGATGACGGACTCTAATACTGTTTCAGAACGAAAGCGATTAATCGTGATTTGTGTCTCTCCAACAAAGGATTGTGATCCAATATTCGATTGTAGAATATAAATGGAATTAAAAAAATTAATTTTACTTAGTTTATGTTAAAAAAATTATGAATAAAGGTGACCAAGTAAATATTCTAACAGTTCATAAGCCGCCGATTTATCAATATAGTTCTATTTACTGTATGGCAAATAATTTTTAAATAAAACAGATATAGTGATTGGTGCTAGTATGTCATTTCCTCAAAGTTATTACTACGAGTTCAAAAAGTCAGTTGAAATTTCAAAGGAAGCATTGAAATATTATAAGGACAATTGGATACATAGACTTGTAATATATATTTTATTGTTAGGTTTTTATTTTAGGGTGCAAGTAAATTGGTGCTAGCGGCAATTGATGAATCGATTGGAAAAACTATCTGCAATTACGTAAGAAAAGTGGATACAGATATATTAATGATCGGGAATGAAAATCTAAGATGGATGAAACGGTTAATAGTGGGAAGCGTGTCAGATTATGTTGCACATCATTTACAAAATTCAAAACTTATTTTAATTTCAGTCTAATGTTTTTTAAAAATTTGTTATCTGTTTTTATTTAAAAACAACAGTCACTAAAGGTTTCACTTTTGTAGTTATGGTTTAAAACACGGAAATAATTTAAATGAAAATATAATTTAAGAACGTAAATTCTAATCTTCTATTAAAAATATATATCATTATTTTAATAACCTTAATCCAGGTATTTCATGAAGAAATTTAACTATTTTTATATCCTAAAATTAATTTTTTTTCTGTATGCAAATATCTAATTAATTTAGGAATGTATTTATTACATTTCCAAAAAGGTGAATTAAGAACTATACTGATTATCCTTTCCTGAAACTGATCAGTATCTCGGAAATAGGTTTAGGTTAGAGAAACTTCTAACAAGGCGAACGTTGTAGAATGAGTGTTCACTGATATAATTATTTTTATGTAATTATTAATAATTACCTCGTTCTGTTGCCTAAAGCTCATCTCCACGGGATGATCACGACAAAAATTCAAAAGAATTTTTTGACTTTTTGAAAAGCCCCTATTAAACCGACACAGAAAGATATTTCCAGTTAATTTAGTTATCCAGATTTAAGTTTAAAACCTATCTATTCATCTTGGTTATATGAGTATAGAGACGAAATCTTTTATAAAAACCAATTAATAATAGTTTTTAGATTTTACTTATTAATCTTATTAGAATAATTTTGATTAAAAAAATCAGCTTAGTGATTTAAAAAGTGAGAGAGAATCGTTTTACTTTATGAAAAATTTTTTGATTATTTTATTATTGTTTGTTATTTTTTTAAGTATCTTATTGCCATTTTATTTTAAATAAAAAATGTTAAGAATACAATTATTATAATACAAAATGCTATTAACATTGACAAAAATTAAACATTTTTAAGTGCTATAATTTTTACGTATATTTTATTATAGGAATCATAGTAACTTTGGTCTTTTATTATTTTTTTAAAAATATTTTAGTATTTTGATTCGAAAAGTGCTTTATCAACGTTTTAAATTTCTTAAAATGATCTTTTAATAAATATATTTGTGTTTATCTTATTCACAGGTCTTGATATATCATTTAAAAAAACGTTAAAAATAATTCTAAATAATGTCATTTGGTTTTTTCCGAATTATTGCAATTTTTGATTATACTTCCAATGTTGTATTTAAAAGAATACTATAATTACTTTAAAAATTAACAAAACAGTTGATTAATTATTATCAATATATATATGGATATTTTTGTTATTCAAAATAATAACGTAGGCAAAAATGCGAAAAAATGTTCTGTAAAAAATAGAGATGAATTAAAAAGCAATTATTTTTTTAGCGATTTCTAGATTATAATTACCTAAATTTTCATTTTAATTTATCATTTTTCCATAGATACATTGTGAAATGTGATCTACTACTAGTACTCATAGTATGATGCTAATAATTAGTATTTAGAGGTAATAACTAATAAACTATTTTAAAATTAATATAAAACGCTTCATTTTATAATTCATGGCTTATCCTGATTTCATTCACATCAGAATTTATGAACCATTCAATAGTGTGAGACTCTTTTTTTATTAATTTATAATAGTACTTCAAGTACCTTTTTGATTATATGGAAATTATTGATTACTTTTTGCAAATCAAACTGTGAAATGTAAATTTTTTTACCAAAGTTTCGGATTTTAATAAGGATTTGTTTAATAAATAGCAAATACTGTTAAAAATGCAACTTAAAATTAGTCAGTTGCTGAAAAAATGAAAAAATGAAAAAATATTACTACTAATTGTAATTGGACCCAAACCCTAGATACGACTGTTTCATGATAATTTTCTATAACCACATTTCGTTGGAGTTTTGAGTTTTTGTATTATTTATGTAATTGTGTAAATGGTCTGATAAATTGTATATTTTAAGGCATATTTTATAAACATTATCATTCTTTCGAAAATTTAATCACGTTCATCTACAGATATTCCTTTTATTAATTCTTCAAAAGATTTACTTGTATTTTTTATAGTTTTGTACCACAAGATAAGAAGCATGCAAGAGAGTAACAAAAAATCATATACCGAAAAAAATAAATCAGTATTCATATTTGATTTCATATTTTTGAATGCTCTGTATTAAAAAATGAAGGCTCTAATTAAGTCAAGACAAGTATTCATGGAATGAAAAAAATCTTTCCAACCGATTCCACAATTGGATTATTATATTGTTATAAAACTGAGCAAATATCCTTTTATAAGAAGTATTTTTTAAAAATTAAACCAAAATTGTTAAAAAAACCAGATATTTACACAAAATTTGACAGCAGCAAAGACTATGACTATCAGTTATTTTCCAATCAGCGTAGAATCATAAATTTCAAAAGAATTTATTTTGTATTAATGTTACTACAACTCCTGGTTTTTATGCTGAAAGAAATATTTTAACAGATAAAATAATATTGTAATTTTTATTGATTGAAAATTAAAATTAAAAAATATGTTATCATATTTGTTTTAACTTATACCATTTAATAAGAATATTTTTTTCAAAATTAACCTCCTAGAGATTTATAAATCTATTGTGAAAAAAGATAATTTTTTCAATAAAAATATTCAAAAATGTTTATTGCAACATAAAAGAATAGAGTTTAATATGAATAAGAAGAAAAAATAGAGCTACTGTTGTAGGCATTCACACCAGTTAGAATAAAAGCTTGATTTCCACGTTTCGGCGAATCGGTTTGGCTTAATTAGTTTTTTTGAGGGAACTGTTGATGTTTAATTTGGCTCTTAAAAATGAGGGGCAAAAACATAGGCGATGCATCCAGACTCGCTTAGTGTCCACTGCATACGTCCGTGGCGGCCGTTATCCCCAGAGGTACCGCAGCTACATTCCATATAAACCTTCTTTACACACGTATCAATATATATATGAACAAATTTTCTCAATTATTGGTGTCAAAATTTTTTTTATTATCAAATATATTTAGATATAATCAGAAATTGAGAAAGTGCTTGATAAGTATACCAATTTAAAAAAGATTAAATATAATTCCGATTCCTGTGGTATAATTTTAATGTTCAAAACTTGGCATTTATAAAAAAATCAATATCAATATACGATATATTATGTTTTATTTTTAACTTTGCCATAAAAATATTCACCACATTTTTCTTATAGATATTTGAAATTTTCGAAAAATATTTGATTATGCTTATTTTTCTACAAATTTTAATGCTGTATAATGGTTATTATTATTTTTAACAAAATACAAGAAGTTATCAGCAACCATATTACTCGGATCTTCATTTAGTATTATTTCTGAGAAATTTTAAAAAGTAGATTCTCTGAACAAAATAAGACACCAAAAAGGACCAGGCATATATTAAAAGAAGAATTATGCACATCAGGCTTGAATTACGGTAAAAATCAAATTACCAAATATACTTTACACAAATTTTCCAGTTTTTTATCGATAGAAAATATGGAAACAACTAAAAAAGATACTAGTAACCAAAAAATTTCCAAATTTTCCAATATAAATTAAATACAACTTGAAAACGACTTAAAAAATAATTTTCTAATAAAATCTCAAAATTAAAACTTTTTTATATTATTGCTTGCAACATTGATTTTCAATTTAATATATTCTCCTCTTTTTGGAAGCTCAAATAAAACAATAAAATGAAGACGGAATTATCAGAAAATCAAAAAATTATTACATCAAATGTTTAGAGTTAAACATCAATGATTTTGAATAAATCTAAACTGAATGGCTTAAAACCTAGTTTGCTCCTAAGATCGAAGCAATGTTTCCATATATGAGAATATTTTATTTATGAATTTTTTAAATAACTCAATGAAGTTATGATCAAGTGACTGAAATTTAATTTAGTAAAGTTAATTAATTTTTCTTAAAAATCTTTTTCAGAAGTTAAGTCAATGTTTTTGAATAATTTTGCACCAAGATAAACTCATCCATACACATTTTTAAGAACTTCTGGGCTCAAGATCTAGTTATAATTTTGAAAATACTTTAATTTCAGGTAATAAAGATCATAGAAAAAATCGAAGAGTTATTTTTGAGTAAAAATTTATACTAAAATTCGTTAGAAGATTTCTAAAAACCTAAGTTGAGTTTATTGAAAAAAATGAGTATAGAACGTGTTATTGATCAGTAGGCACTTTTTATTACACATCAAGGTTTTTTTCTGTTGTATCAATCGAAAAAACATTTATATTTATCAAATATATAATGTTTCTTGATAAAGTATTGAAGATATACTTTAACGTGGTTATAAAAGTGTATAATATTTAAAAAATACAGCGTGTTGACAAAAATTGTTATAAGTGCCATTTGGCACTTAAATATAAAAACTAGCGTAATATATGTATTAGGATATGAAGTAATTACATTAGCTAAAAACACTGTCAGTTCATTGGTACTAATTCCTTTATCTTCTTAGAGTTTGGAAAAGTAAAGAAGGTTCCACCATATACTGGATCGATGTATATATATTTACTGAATCTCTTTTTTGCTAATTACAAA
>LDMZ01013387.1:0-11552 GCA_001455285.1 Sphaeromyxa zaharoni
AAAAAACTAACAAATTAATTAATATGATTATATCAATACCCGTATGCAGCTTTTCTGTATTGTTTTATGCACTAATTAATGACATCATTTTTATACCATTCTTTTTGCCACTAATTGATGTATTGAAATTTAACATTAAAATATATTTCGTAATTAAAAGAAAAACAATGAACAATATTAAGGTTTCTGTCATCTATCTTCTTAGGAGAAATATAACGTCCTCCAGAAAATTTATATTCAAATCTTGTTAAAAATACAGATTCTTACATTTTGCAATATTTCAGAACCATATTTCATAGTTGCATAATATCTGAAGATGAGGTTAATGAAAATTGATTCCAATAATTTGATGAACAATTTTATTCATTATAAAAATTAAAAATGTAAGAATACACTATGTTAACATCAGACATTTGTTCTCAATACTTGTTAAATCATAATTTATTGATATCTTTCAAAATATTTACACAAAATAATTTTGCATATTTCGAACACTAATAAAAAATCAGAAAAAATATTTTTTTATAAGAATCTCTGTTTTCCTAGACCTAGCAGAACCAATTTTTAAAATATTAAGAAAATCAAATCTGGATATATTTTTATATTAAAAGATTGTAAGACAAAATATAGAATATATTTAAAAATTGTGACTTCCGGACGGCCTAAATTATATCCATATATTTATTTATCTTAGTTGGGATATAATTTCTGTTGTTATTATCATAAAAAATGTACGAAATTCCATATATTTTTACCTTGATTTCTTTTTTTTACTTTTTCTTGTTTTTAAATTTCTAATGTTTATGCTTATAAAGTCTCCACTTCACAATATAACTTGAGAAAAAATACATCTCACATAGAGTCTATATTCCACGTACCCTCCCATATTTAATGAAAAATTCACAAAACAATATTTTTTTAAAGTTAGCCTTAAATATAAGAGGTATACCGAAATATGATCATTGAAGGAAAATAAAAAATTGATTACCCCAGATATATATATAGATGTCGATTTTAAAATTACAGGAAATCGTGTCGTATATAAAAAATCAGCATAAAATGATTCTAGATTGCAAAACTTGTGATAAAATTATTTATCTTCATACTGTGTTCATCATTATTTGTACTTGTATAACAATTTTTCTATCATAGGGTGAGAACAAATACCACTTTTTTAAATTTTATCAAGCAGATTCAATTTAAACTAAAATGTTAATTTCGTGTACATATTTTATACTTGACAAATTTTATCCCGCGACAACATTCTAACGGATTTTAAACTTCAAAAAAATTTAATATCTGAGCACAGTATTAATTTACATCGATTATAGGGAATTAATTATTTTAAGACATTCTACTAGCCATGCCTAGCGATTTTTAAATATAAATTATATATGATTTTCTAAATTACAGTTTTTAATTTTCGTAAATTATGACGCCTATAAAACCAAAATGTTTTTGAGCTCAAAATTATTAAATAAAAGCATACAGTTTTGTGCTAAATCTTCAAAACCGAAAAATATCTTTAAGCATTTGTTGTTTTTGATAAAAAAAAAGTAGAATTGAGCTATTGGAAAAAATAAATTTGGATGTTACGTTTGAAGTTAGTAGCTCTAAAAGAAATTTTGATCGATATATTAAGCTTTGAATATATTTCTTTTCTTTTTTACAAAGTTTTTATTTTTAATCAATAACTTTCACTTCAAGTATTTATATTAGTATATATAACAAAATCTATATTTTTATGTTCAACAATTTTTCGTTAATTCGAGATATTAATTATTTTAATACAAAAATTGCGTTTTTAAAGTGGTTATCATGAATAAAATTTTTTAAAGAATCTAACGTAATCAGCAAGCCATTATATATGAGGCCATGATGTTTCAGAAGTGCTACAGTTAATAACTGGGTTGTAAATTTTATCTTATCTAAAGTGCATCAAATCCCTATAATAGAATAAGTTGGATAGTTTGGTTTCAATATTTAGGTTTATAACATTTTTTAAAAGGCTTCAAAAGAAGAACAACGTGGTTAATTGCAGCCTTTCATGTGTTAATTCGTCACTTAAATGATATGCTCTGTTTAAACATTAATATCTTCACACATTTTTTCTTAAACAAAAACCCGATATTTTTAATAAAGATAAGTGAGAAAAAACCCATAGGAAATCCTTACAAAATATTCCCAGGAAAATAAATTTCGTGACCAAATCTTATGAATTAACAACGTTAACTTTGATGTATATAAGTATATGTGTGTACCGTTCTAAAATATGTCAGAAATTATTTGTCAAAATTTAGGGCAACACTCAAAAATACAAAAAAGAATTAATTACAGTAATTTATATACGATCAGTTGTTAGAATGGAACAGGAACTTCATCGTTTTATTATGAAAATTTGAGGTTTATTCTATCTTCTAAACATATTGTTTAAAAAAATGCTACAAATATTTACTCGAATGGGACAATCTCATATCAGTTTTCAAAATTTAATTATTGTTTCTTATATAAAAATAAAGATCAAGTAAAAAAAATCGAACTAATTTTCATCTGTTGTCCTGCAAACTATTTTTAAATTGGATATAGTCAAAAAAGCGTCTCTAACTTCCATCCCACTAATCGGAGATAGGTATCCAAATCGCTTAACATGGAATGGTCACAGATTGGTATCTATTGGAGATATAAAACAGTATTCATTATTACGTTGTGCACTTTAAGAGTAATAAGCCCAATTAAAACTTAAAAATTTTTCATTTTTCTATATTTAAACTAGTTCGATTACAAGAATTACAACGTGCCAAAACTTCTCCATCCGTCAACTTTTTAATTATATCCACCCCAACTACAATTAAAATTTTACCTATTCTGATAGACTATTGATGATCACACTATACGCTATCCCAACTGCATTCCAATAGATCACGTGTGACTGATTTGTCTAGATGTATGATACTTCCCATTTTTTATATAGTTTTTCTCCAAACGCGTTATCTAACTGATACTATTTCCACTATAAACCTACATTCATCCATTGTAACCATTTAAACCTACCCCAAGAATTGAAGGCTGTCTTTAGTAACTTGACAATTTCCTGAGCAGTACCAAACCGAAAATATTACGTTAAAAATTTCAGGGTAACCTTCCCTGAACTTTCTTTTTCCGAATTTAATTAAATTGGTTTTTGTCAACTCCTGGCTCAGTTAGATGAAAACTCATTTTACTAGCCTTGAGTATTTCAGAAGCTTTTTAAATATATACAAAAAAATTGCATACAGGAAATAATCATTGAGAGAGGCTGTCTGCTTTGTAGTAAATGTTAATAATGAGAATACGGTGTTCTAGAAGCAGTAATTCAGAATGGCTACGTTGGAAAGAAATCATGGAAGAGGCAGTTATATAATCTTTAATATCTAACCTTGCCAGGAGTATGCAATTCATTTATTACTCAATATTTAAGATCTTTAAACTAGGATACTGTAGTAATATGAACAATTCACTATGAAAGCACGCGATTCGGATGTCCGCCGCATGCCGCCAAAACAATTAATAAATACATTATACTACAGATACTCAAATTTGTTATCAATTTATTTTTAATACTATAACCGATACATCACATAGGAAGAAACCATTATGGAATGTTATTCCATTTAAAAATTATTTAATTAAAATACAATTTTATATAAAACGTTTGATCAACTCGAAATGCTTTTTACTTTAGAAAAATTCTTTCAAAGTATTCCATGGCATGAAATTTCACATTGACCTTCTCCATTAACAAATTTTGTGATCTTTATGCAAGTAAAATCAATCAATGATTTTTATTGTATTCAATCATGATTTAGCGTGTACAAATCACAAACGAGAATAGGAAAAATATTCGTGTTAATTATGCAATGCTCTTAGAACATATTATGAATCACTTATAATTGTGATGTCAAACTACTTGAATCATTTAGATTGCTAAAAACTACGTCCTCTAATAGGTTTTAATAATTTAAAGGAAATGAATCTTAACTAATGGGAACGACAAAGAATAACCACCAGAAATTGATATTAGTCTGTTTCGACGAGCGTTCATTGATCAAATAGGAATATCTAGCTAGGAATTCAGGAATCTACTCCGAAGAAGCAATGTATTTTCCAAAGAATTAAGATCTGAAACAGATGGTGTTCTCCTTATTGACGAAAATATTGTGATTTTTTAATCGGATTAATTCATATACTGTCTTTGAATATGTTTCAAATATGTTGTATCACCAACCTGAAGCAAATGCTACCTAGAAATAAATCTCATACTAATAAACTGTTCATTGAATATATAATATTATGATGGGTGTTTCTTTCTTTCAACTCTTTGGATAAAACAAATTATATATATATCACTGATTATAAGCAATTCTCATTATATCTTATTCATGTAAAGTTATAACTCGAGTTACTTTTTGAATGAAAAAGTATATTACATGTTTATTTAATTTTTTATACTAATTAAACTAAATTCCTAAAATTATATTATCAAGAGAGCTTGTTTTTAAAAGTTACCACGGCACATTCAATGCTACTGAACTATTCAGTTTTATTCCCCCGAGTTTATAAATTTACTTTTTAAATACAAATAAAATCGATTCGTTTTTATATATACCATTCAAATGATACATGAGATTCTTCAAAGGTATGCCTTTATTATATTTTAAGATTAGTGTCTTATGGTTTACAAAAAACATTTAAATTCAATGCAAATATATTTAATCATCTCATCGAAATATATTTTCTAATGGCATGAAGTTCATTTAAACACCACAGAAATTAGTATTAAGAACTTATATTTTGTATCATGACTAGAAAATTCCATTAGTAAATGGTTTATAATGGTGAAAAAATTAGATAAAATCCTAAATTTGAAAAGTTATATGGTTAAAATTTTTTTTAATATACTTAATATCTTAAAATTGATGAAAACATTTTAAAGGGAGCTCTCTAATGTTAAAAAAACTGATATGGTGTTTTTATTAAATTATGTAATCATGCTTCTTGAGAAAGCTTAATACGAAGTATTTACAAAATATTCATGATTATATGAAATAAATGAAAATGGCAGTGGTGATCCGTTTGTACTTTTGTTTTCGAAATAAACTTAATCATTTTATCAAATATTTCTAATACATAACGTGTTTTTCAGATAGTGTTTGTTATACGCATTAACTTTTGTTCAGATATGGATTGAGTAAAATTCTTCGTAAAATACCTAACCTGTTTGCGACATTTGAAACCATTTCGTTGATTACTTCAATATTACATTTTAAGAATATTTTTGAAGTATAAAAATCCTCTAAAACAATATCTACGTAGCTATAACTTATAATTAAAAGTTAAAGTAATGGTAACGCAAAAATTTCTAATTTGTTTTTGATTATCAAATTAAAATCTATCATAGTCGATTTATGTATAGAATTATTGTATATCGTAAATAAAACAAAACAAGAATTTTTTGCTTTATTCATATCAAGATGTATAATTTATTCTATTTCTTCTCGTATGTAACTTATAATTAAGCATTTTACATCTTTGCAGCCACAAATTTCTATAGACGAAAAATATGGAGTAAAACTAGATAAATTGAGTGTCGGCTTATATGCGAGTATATACGGTATATCTTTTATCTTGTTAAAAAACTAATTAAATTTTGTTTGTCTTTTTCTTCTTGCCTTTTCGATAAATTGCTTTATTACTTTTTATATAATTGAATAAAGTTATACTTATCAACCTAAGAATTTTTGCTTCATTGTGCGTGTATTGGATATAAAAATTTCGATACGCCCGAATTCCACGTAATTATAAGCTGTTAAATTCTTTATTTGAAGTTTTCGATTCTATTCACGGTATTTAATATATTTTTACAGAATCGGACAGAAATGATTTAATTAGATATATGACCTATTTTTTTCATATATCTTTTATGCAAATTTGGATTTAGAAATGATGAAACGCGTAATCTGAGAAAAATATATCATTGCTGAGAGATGAAAAAAAAATTGCACAGTATAATCTCCTTATGATTATATCAAGAAACTTTCAAATATATTTTAACAAACAGCAAATAATAGTTAACAAGTAATATTAATATCAAAAAGCCACAAATATTTTTCATAAACACTTCGGGTCAATGTGACTGAATTGAATCGTGCACTTCAGAGTTTCCTAAGTTCCCCTTAATTTGGGCGTCCATTTCTGACAGCGTTCGTACGAGTAATTCTATTTTATAATTTTGTTGATTAAATTCATGATTTAAATCTTTCAAATCCGTTTGTAATGAATTCAGATAAGGCCAATTACTGCAAAGTGTTTGAACTAGATGTAGTAGACTTATCGATAAATCCTCAAGATGGCTTATCTGACTTTCTTTGACACAGTTATCCGGTTGATTAATATCTTTGCTTACTTCTACTTGCCTTGTAATATTCTTTGAATGGATCACTTTTTCTTCGGTATAAACTTCACCATGTTCAGTCATTCCAATTGAATCTTTATTCGAATCTAAATAACTTACATGAGGAACATTTTCCCTCATATCATTAACCGATAATTCATTTTGTAAACCGTATTTGATCTCTATTTCGTTTATTCGTTCAGCTTGATTTTTTTCTCTTTGCTTTACCTTGTCCAACTCTTTGTAAACAATTTGGGTTTTAAATGTTTCTTCTTTTAAAAGCTTTTCTAACTCTTTAATTCTACCTATTTCGGCTACAAGATTTGCCTGTTCTTTAATCAAGAGTTCTTTGTAATTTTCTATCTCTTTTTTTGCGTTTTCGTTGAGTATTTTCAATGATTCTATTTCATCTATAATTTCAGATCCTTCATTTTCATCCAGAGCATTACTGTTTATATTTATGTTAAAAATAAACCTTATAAACATATTCTGAAAATTCTTTTCATTATGTTCGTTCTCTGCTAGATTCTTACATTTATTTATCATTCTATATACCCTTATGTTGTTGAACGATATTATCTAAAGTGCTTTCTGATTTCTCTGGATGCTTGTTTTTCGAATAGGTATTCCCCATTTAATAAATTAATAAATTTTACCAAATTAAAGTAGTTGATTTCCAAACTTGTTTATTTTATCGGCTATTCAGAGAATTAAATATTAACTTTAATTCTTTGCGACTATCCGTAAATTAAAACAAATAACTAAAATATTTTACAATCAACGTAGAATAGTAACAATTTATTACAAACAAAAACTTAAATAAATTTATATTTTTTTATTTGGAACTTATACAAGCTTATTTTAAAATTTGCACGTATTAAATAAATATAAAAATAAATTTTCATTTGATTCACTTTTTATTTCTTATAATTAATACTAGCTGAAAGTTTGAAAAATGATATTGAAATCAAATTCATACTTAAAATGTATATTTGGCACTCTTATTGTAATCATAAATTTATGCATCTTGACATTTTGATCTAATTGATAAAAATTATATAATTAATACTAAAATAAAAGCTGTACATGCATCTGAAACGAAGATATCTAATGCTTTATATATTATTCATGTGAGACGTAACCATCACATATTGACATTGACATAGAGACTTTACACATTAGGCCAATAACTCAAAACATGTTGCAGCGTCAAAAGACAAAATAATCGATATGCAAACAATGAACATAAAAAAGGGCCTACTCTTGCTTCAATGGCAGTATAACCCACTAATTTTTGACACCTAATAATTCTTGCTTCCCATTATTTAAAAAGAAGCATTAGTATAAAAATAAAATGATATATCTTGACGATCTCCTGATATATTAAAAACGTTTAAAATTAATTATAACTTTTGAATGCACAGTTGATTCAGCTTAGTTGATATATATCTGGATACTCTAACTTTGTCTCGATAATATTTTTATTCAAAAGATAACTTTATATACATATGGTTTTTGTAAAATTTTAATATTATTTCATAAATAAAAGAAAAATTTTTGTGCATATCTTAAACAGTTTATAAAGTATTTACAGTTTTTTAAATTAAACATGAAATATATTTTTTTTTAAAATACATGAACATAGTATTAGGCATATAACGAAAATAAATATACTTTCGAAAGTATTTTGGTAATATTTCATCTAAACAATATTTAGAAATCAAATCATTTATAAATGATTTATAGTAATATTTCTGAATTTGCTAAAGTTTCTTTCAAAAGCATTCAAATAAAAAAATTTCATATTGTTAGGGTTAAAAAAACTATTATATTTTTTAAATGATTTTCATTAATTCCATAAAAATTAAATTCTAAATTGGATTCCATGTATTAATAAAAGGTAAATTTACTTTATAGTTGATATTAATTAAATTTAATGTCTGCTTAGAATACATAATTATTAGATGCTTGATCTCCACGATTATAATTGTGCAAATTTGTTTTATTGTTATTTTAAAAGGACAAATCTATCGCTTGGTTTAACATATTATATGTTGATTCGTAACTTTTCTGGATTGTCATTAAGTTTTTACTCCTTTATACATTTTATATTTTTTATGCCTACCTACTAACGACATTTACCTAATCGACTAATTTCTTCTAATATATCTCCTTTTTACTTCTTTTTATATTTGGAAAAGTATTTAAACCCTAAAAACGGTTTAGCATAATATGCGTTTATCTTATTGAAAAAAACTAATATTAATTGAAGTTGACATTATTTTCTCTAAAACAGATTATTTCTTTACCCTGATATTGTCTACTCTATTACTGGTACTACTTTAATAGTCACAATCCCAAGTTTTTTTTCAAAATTGGGAGTTAGTATATTTTTCTTAAAGTGAAATACTGTCTTACGAAAACATTTACTTCAAGATAAATATAAGTTTTTTCCAGGACCATTTTATTGCTAAAAATTATTAGATAAAGATTAATATATTTTAAAATAAATTTTTATGCTGCAAAACAGATAAAAATAATTTATAAGAATTTGGACTTTGCACAAAATTGTTAAATTAAGATATTCGATAGCATAGTTGTTTTATCCGTGCCTACAATTCTGGTATGATCCGATCCATTTCTTACAACATATTTAGCAATGCTAACAACGTATTTTTCAATGAGATTTATTGTAAAATATTTTTAAAAAAATATATTTAAGCTTTTGGGCCCATATATTGGCTAAACATCACCCAAAATTTTGAGAGGAAAATTTTCTTCGTAGATAATTTTTTTGAAAGATTAAAAAGTTCTTTACCAATTCATCTATTCATATAGTCGACACATTGGGAATTCAACACGCTTACACCATAGCTAGAGATATCGTATATTCATGTATTAGGCCCAAATCTAAGAATCAAAACAGAAAGTGAAAAAATATAAAATTTTCATTTATTACATTTAAAATGCAGAAATAAACAAAAAAAAGTTGTAACAAAAGAATTAAACTAATCGGTACATAATTGACTTTTTTCATTACCCTATAAATGTAAAATGCATGGATAATTAAGCATCGATAATTCGTGGAATAAAGTTGATGATAGTTCTTTTTGTTTTTTGTACTAATCATTTCATGAATTGATGAACGTTGGTCTTTTTGGATTTTCATTAAAACGAGCACTGCTAAATAGAATTTAAATTTTACCAATAAAATTTCTAATCATAATTTTTATATTATTGTATTTTTGTTTTCCTCAACAAAAATAATCTTTATAGATTAAAAAAAATTAAAATCATTTTTGTATACGTCAGATATTATTTGTGTTTGATCCCGGATGCGATTTATGATACCCTTTTTGTATGATTTTTACATTGGAGTCTCTAATTACCACCTTAAATCATCTCGGTCTTAGTTCACTTGATATAGCAGAGATTTTATTAAGCAAAATTGATTGTAATTTAAAACGGAATGTATTAAAGCATACTAAACAGTAGAATCAGAAAAAAAAATTAACCTCGATTGCTGATTTCCATTAATCCACTTACGGAAGCCCATGGAAACGCGGTACTTTTAAACTTCCGATAAATAAATATCGGAAAATAATCAAGTCCAAGTTTAAAAATATCCCTCTAATTTTTAACAAATGATATTGTTTCATATCATTTTTGTGTAATAGTGCTTTTCGATGACAATACACTAAGCTTAAAATGGAATAACGTATAAATTCGTTAATATTATAGATTTAAAGGTAGTTTCCAGTGTAGCGCTTTATCTTATGCCGATAATTTGTTAGAATAAACTTAATTTTATTTTTGCAATTAGCAAATTATGAATGATTAGATGTATAAGTATCACAACAAAATGCATTTTCTCAAAATAAATTATTTCAAAATAAAAGATTGGGCCATCATCTTTGAATGAATCATTTTGTAAAAACTGTACTGAATTATACACCATATAACGTTGGGAGTAATTTTTTGGTTTACTGATTATACTCTAATTTTTTAAATAAATTTTTTTAGTCAAATAATTCCAATATTTAACAGAAGATTAAAAAATTTGTTGAAAAGACTGTAAATGATTTAACGAGAAAAGCATTCAAATGTTAATTTAGGCTAATTATACTGACCCCAAAAGTTTCCTCCAACGAAATAAATTTTGCATATATGGAAAATATATTTATGTAAGATTCTTTTAACCAGAAAGCATGATTAAAGATAGCTAAATCATTTTTAATCTCTTGAACATAAGTATTTACGAAAATAATAAAACTTTAAATAGGAGACGTTTGAAATATTTTAAAATTAAGGACTAAAATATAATATCTTTTTTATCAATCGAACATCTACTATATTAAAACAATCGCTTAGTAGAATAATAAATTTTTAAATTTAGAAAATACAGTTATGTTTGATATTAATTTTCTATTCCATGATCAAAAAAGTTCAACTAGCATCGTAAAAGTGTAAAGAACGAATAAATGTAATTATTAAATATATCCAAAATCTAGCGAAAAACAAGATTTATATCTTAATAATACAAATTAAAGGTCTTGAACAAGAAAATTAGTAATAATTTTACACAATCAATAATTTATAAAAGAAATACTTGCATCATGGAAATTTTTTTCTTTTATTATGTTATTGAAGTACCAATAACTATTTTACATATAATTCACACATAAGTCAACATAAATTTTGTTACTGAGAACTTTATTTAAGGAAGGAAAATTTTCTTAAGTAATCTAAAAAATTTAAGTATAATTTATCAACTCAACGTTTTTTACTTTAATTTTTTTATATTAAGATAATGAAGATTTAAGGTTTTTACATTTTAACGGAAAGGAGAAAAAATAAATCAGTTACAAGAAATTTTATGCCAAAAAGCTTGCACGTCTTATAGTACCGTCAAAAAAATCACTGAAATTAAACATCGACAAATTTGTTGATCCCGTGTCTAAAAGAATCCCTAAAAATATTTTTTATTTTTAATGGATTTATACTTCCTTTTTGATTAATTAACTTCCTCCTCATTTTGAATTTCATCAATAATTATCATTGAAATTTTCGAAGAGTTCAGATCGTTTTTGACAATAATAAACTATGTCAACACAAAAAAAAA
>LDMZ01013391.1:0-11400 GCA_001455285.1 Sphaeromyxa zaharoni
ACAAGAATTGTGCTAAAGGAATATTTGCCTAATAGGAGTGTATTTCTCTAATGATTAATTTCCTGTTTATATGGAACAGCTAACTTTTTGAACTGATCTTGTGGTTTTCAGCTATAATAATCCTTTTACTGTGTAACTTTACTGAATAGTCACTGCATAGAAAGGTATTGCCAAAATTCTGAAAAATTGTCTTAAGGCTATAACCAATCAACAAAAGGATTGTGTAAGAATTTAATAGCCGTAAATAAGTCCCTTGAATAAAATTTAAAAAATTTTGCAGTTATAAATTTTTGGTTTAAATCGAAATTTATGCATGAGGAATTATGAAACAATTTTTATGATAACTTCCCTTTACATTGAAATTTGTGATTTGGGTACGAAAAAATTCCCTACATGCTATTTATCAAAATTAAATTTTCTAGAGATATTCATCATACGATTTTTGGTGTTATTATTTACCAATTATCGTATTTTAAAATACTTCATTTTAATTTTTTCAAAATAAAAAAGATCCTTCTATACGATTTACAACGTATTATCCAAATACAAGCTAAAGGATGGGGTTTCCAAAATTGTTAAAAAAAATAATTTTATATTATTTATAAAAATTGGTTCGATCTTTTAATATGCTGTTTATCTGATATATAACAAAATAGGTTCTAATGTATTGCAATGTAGATAGAATAAATACAAAACGGTTATTCCAAATTCTCTGAAATGTTTTACAATCAATGTAATCTTTCCTTATGATACTCTTGAGAATATATTTGACAAATTGTTAAGCGAATTCGATTGCATTTAATCTATTCGTTCAAGTCATTACTTAGATGTTATACTTTCTTTTTGCTTTTTAATTATGCTTATTCAGATGCAAAGAATCAATGACAGGTAAATACTTTTGCCGTGAAAAAATTTTCACGTTCGAGCATAATATTTACTTATAACTATACTTCAATTTTTTCGATATGATGCATGTAATGTAAATAAATTTACAATTGCTAGAATATATTTATATGTGGATTTTCTTTTCGTATCTTATTACTATATCTAGCCATTTCTGAAATTTTAATTTTTTCCAAATATTTGTAATAAGGTTTTCCGACAAATATCTGATTTGATCTGAATGTATGGATTCCGAGGTTCTACCGAAATTTTTTGATTTTTTTCTAAAACAACAAGAAGCCATAATTTGAAAATACGAAACTTTTGTTTTTCGAAATATGGGAAATTGTTTAAGTTTAAGTTGGTTTATATCTGTATGAAAGATTTTTAAAAGCTGTATTTTTCTGTATTTAGGTTATTCCTGAGGATATTGACAGTCAATATCGATATATTTGTGAATTAATAAAAATGTTAATTACGACTACTTATTTATTAATTTTTTGACTGGAGTTTGGATCCAGCATAAATTTGAACGTAAAATTTTTATCAGAATAATAAAAATTTATAAAATTTTAAGAGGATTTTCTAAAAAAATATAAGATACAACAGCGCAGTATTTATATACATTATAATTAAGAAAAAACAATTGGGAAATCAAAAATTCTAGAGTTGATAACCTATCTTTATTAACTCTTATGAAGCATGTCTATAATGCTTAGAAGGAAAAAGTCACCACCTTATAAAAAATTGGTACTATTGATTTTTATAAGTATTAAGATTCGACTGATTCATATCCTTTTAATTTCCATAAATTAAAAATATAACGCTTAAACGATTCTGGAAGTAAGAAAAAATATTTATAACAATTTATTTGTAAGTTTTAAAAACATTGTTAAGATCTTGTTCTTACTATTACTGTAAAAGCTTGAAGGTTTAAAAAATGTTGATTTCCAATAGAGAATTTAGGTAACCTACTTGGTAGAATCAAAGAAAAGAGAACAAAAATTGGCAACAAAAAGCTAGCTAGATTAATTTAACGAAAAATTTAATCTAGAATGAAATAAGATTGAATTGATATTTAAATAAACTAAATGTGTTTGTATCACAGTTCCCACTATTCATCAAAGTTTACCGTTCTTATTGACTCACAGGATTACAGTTATAGTTATTTATAATAATTCAAATGAAATGGCGAAACAAGAAAAATAAAAACATTGTTTGAATTTTTTAAAAATCATGTCAAAGTATTAACTTTCCCTTTGCATAAATGATGATAAAAATAGAAAAAATATATGTTCAGTATATTAACACGGGTTATTCCATGTTTAGAACAAAAACCATCAAAAAGCAATATTGGTACGAAACATGAATCAAAAATAGATAGTTAATTACGTATATAATTACATATAAATCCATACGAGTAATACTAAAACCTAATATCATATATTTGATATCTAACCGGAAAACTGATTTTTACTCCTCATGGAAGCCCGAAGCTTCCTCAATGGCAAAAAGTAATTTAGCCTTGAGCTGTTTATAGGATTCATACGGTGGCAAGTCTAGACGATTGAAACATGTATGACTCCTGGGTAGATTTTCCGGTTTACCCCATTTTTCTAAACAAAATTTTTGACATCCATTACTTCCATATAAATCAGCAAAGCCACCATTAGGTATTCTACAGGTTCCAGTAACAAATTGCAGCAATCTAGCTCTCATCTCATTGTCAAGTTCCTCAACAAACTTCCAAAACCATATCACTTGTTTACTGTCGTGATTGTACCCTTTTTTGAAACGTGTATTTCTTTTCCAATCATCAATATCATACTCCTGTAAACCACACAGTAAGAGCTCAATCTCTTTTTCATCAAAATACCCAATCCAAGTTGGTGGAATTATCTCACTAAAGCCTCCAATGATTGCTTTCACTTGGTTCCCAATTCCTCTTGTAAGTTGATACTCAAACATAAGCTTAATGTATTCGTTTTTATTTTCTTCTGTAACCATTGTATTTCTACCATCGGGTTTAAGGTCAAACTCCTTTAACTCTCCAAAAACTTCTTCCTCAATAGAAAAATATAATTCCATCTGATTCTCTTCTAGCTCATTTTCCCTAAAGATTTTATAAAAGAAGCAAGAGCTTTACTGGATCCAACAAAGGGAATTATAAAAATCTTCATCAACTCCTTTAATATCCTCCAACAATAATTTCCTTCCAAGAAGTTGCTTATAGAAAACCAAAGATAATCCTCTGTCGATAAAGCATTGATGGAAGATGGCCTAAACAAAGATATATCAGATAAAGTTGTCAAACCAGAGCTAGAAACCTGCCAACAAATCTAAAGTAGTGCAGATGATTTGAGTTTACGTAAGACAAGGGATTAATTTGTATTATATAGTTAGACTCTGGGTTAGACTGTTTAAAGAGTGCATACATAGGGTTAATAATTTCATGTGAAACTTCAAAAAACCACTCTCTTGAAATACCACCGTAATCGAGACCTTCTTCACCTTGAATCATAATAAATAATCGCTTTCGCAGCTCTTGTGGAGATTTAGTCATAACCTTAAACAAATTTGTTAAAAATAACTCACTAAAACTTGAGTTACAGAATCTTCCAACATATTCTCTCGTGTAATAGATAGCTTAACATTTCCACTAGTTCTAAAACAAAATAGAAATCAAAAAGGTAAAAGAAAACTTGTTAGAATTACATATGTTTCTAAGATAATGGAGCTTATCACGGAATCCCCTATGATGCAAATCTAGTCTCATATTTGGGCTATAAAAATTTAATAAAATTATTCTAAAAGATAAATTTTATTCTAGAATAAGATACACAAAAATTTCTTTTCATTTTAGACATTACAAAGAATAGAGAATTATCTAAGAATCTAATAAGAAACTTTTAATATCCAATTTTTCTAAAGAACTTGCTTTTTTAAAACTGGGATAGATCATAAATTTGACTAACATTATCTGCCTTAAGGATAGTAAAAACCCTTAGATTAAATATTAAATCTACTATCAGTTTGTTCTTATTACTAAGCTGAAGATGTCAACATTATATTATCTTAGAAAACAATAAGGTTTGGGAGAAATTTCTATAACGAATATACATTTTTACTTTTTTTTATATCATTAGAAACATTCATAATGAGAATGAAAGGATTACTCCGCCATCTTCCTCAACTCACATAAAGGTATTACCATTGACCTTTTGAACAATGAGCTGAATATGATAGATCTGGTTTAAATGTTAGTCATTATTAGATTAGATATTCACTAGAAAAATCACTTAGAAGATTCTCAGAAAAGATTTTACGATTGAATTAACAAAAAAAAATCAAAATATATTCTTGTACTGAGAATTAGGTAGAAAAACTCAGAATGAAAAGAAAATTTTCAGATAAAAAGGGATAACACAGGATTTTATAACAGTAAATGCGAGGGAAAATCAAACGAAAAAGTTTTTGTATACCACTAACATAATTTTTATATTTAAAAAGTGAATAAACAGGTTTTGGAATTAATTATAAGAGCAAATGCTGCTGTTTTTTAAAATTTCCTGTAATTTGAAGCAGCTAGTAATTGTCTATTCTCAAATATTACAATTTACTTATTATTTAACAGGGTTTTGATATTAATCTTCTGTGAAGATCGAGTACAAGGTATCAGTACAAATTCATAACTCATGGATTGAAATATTCTTTCTACACACATTTCAAAGAAAGCCTTGTCAATTAAACCAGTATTGATAATTAATTATTTATATTCTGAAGGTAGGTTGAAGTTTATTATTGTAGCACTGATACATAACAGCACAAGAGCGATTTTGGAGAAAATATAACAATTCTTCGGATGTAACTTTGTCAATTTTTTTACCTTCGTTAAAAGGATGGTAATTCACACTTGATATCATTTGAAGTGATGTAAATGGACGTCTTTAAACATGGATGAATCAATCAAATCTGGAAATAATTATCCAACGAAACATGCAAGGATTTAAAATTAGGAATTTTCATGTATTACTTAATTATATTAATGTCCAAGTTAAATGAAAAAAATGAAGATAGTTTGAGCTTTTATCATGGAATATATAAGACAGCGGCAGAATGTAAATTACGAGGATACTAAAACCTTTCATTCAAATGATCCTTTTGAAAGGCTGGATGATAACCAAGGGATGCGTTAGCATGCCAAATATGATACATGCAAAATCACGTCGGTAGTAAATCAAAAGGAATGAGAAACAAAGGATCCAAATAACAATTTCTATTTCATGCTGATTTCAATATTATGGTTAATGAAAAATCTATTCACCTAAAAATAACATATGTAGTTCACAGATAAAAAAATAAATTTGAGAACAGAATTTTTGAATAAACAAGGATATATCACACAGCTCTCAATAATTTCAATTCATCAAATATTTTGCATTATTTTTTTAAACCAAAATTCAAACAGTTTTAAAACGAGCAACCACAAGATAAAATTAAATATAAAAAGTGAATGTTTAATAATTTTATTAATTAACCTTTTCCTATATTATTTTATAATCAAGAGGTCTTAAAGCAAATTTAAGTGATATTTTGACATATCTAGCTGATTGTTTATTAATGTAATGAAAAAATAAAAATCATACGTTTAATCAGAATATGGATCTTATCATTTGTTCGAGGGATTTTGTACTTTGCATTAGTCGTTTAAATCTGAATATACAGTTTCTACTCCGTGAATGGCAGTTTGATACATGCCACAGGGACTTTAAGGGATAATATGTTGTAGATTTAGACATGACGTGGCTGAGTAAATAAAAAAAGTGGGATGAGGATTTTGGCTTTAAAGATAATGACAAATTTAATGTGAAAAATAAAAAACTAGAATAATACTCCAAATATTTAGTATGATATTTTTTATGTTAGATCAGAATCTCTCACAGCAGATCTATGATACGTTGTCTCTTAGATGCATAACATAAAGCCATCGAAACATTCTTAAGTTATAAAAAAAATGCTGAAACTTCCAAAATCAAATACCGAGTAAAATTTTTTAATTTACCTTCTAAGCTAACAATTACAACAAGCATAAATTCTAACACTAACCTATGATCTTGTGATTTCTTGGAAAGCTCGCTTAAATGTAAAATTGTAAGCAAAAATCGTTAATTTTAGTAAACTTTTTGATTTTTACAACCCAAAATAATCATTTATATAAAAAATCTTGTTACCGTATTGCAAAATTAACACATCTCGGTATATGATATAATTTGATTTGACCAGAATAAGTTTTGCCTTCAAATGTAAACGACATTACAAGTGTCAAAAATTTCATTAACTATCTTTTAATATAACAAAAGAGTTTTATTCATATTATAATTCTTTACTATATCAAATTCTCCGAAACAATTTCTTGTACTCCTGTAACAATGTGCCAGTTTCTATCTAACACGTAAATACCCTAAAACCTCTGTAAGGCTTTTTAGAACGAAAACCAGGCAGTTGTATTTTCTTGAGAAAAATAAAATATTCAAAAAAATGTAAAAGACATCTTTTTGAATAAATGTCTCGAAACCTATTAGTATATACACAATTCCTATTCTGTGTAACTCTTGTACCAAATAATCCATTGAAAACAACTTCGCGATCAATTCATCTTAGCAGATCTAGCGGCAGTAACAGAAATGAGCATCTAGCACTTATTTAGACTTCAAGAATAGTAGTTATTCTGCTGTTGACAGAATATTTAATATATTTGAAAAGTGTATCATAATTTTTTATAGCATTAGTATCTTGTGACAAGGGAATAAAATTGTAATTTAAATTTGATAAATAAAATTGTTGTTCATACTCAAAATCTACCCACTGACCTTATTAAAGCTTAGTTAAAATTTTAAATTATCTAAATAATTTTGATTTTATATTTGAAATCTTTGTAAAACAAAAACAAATTTAAAAGTAACATTTCTGAAAAAAATTTGATTAATAAATGAATCGAATTTTTATGCAATACATATATGTTTGATAAACTAGCTTCAGTGATATTAAAACATGTAAAGTAATAAATGCAATGTACTTGGAACTTATTAAATATTATGAAATAATTTTACAACAGATAAAATGATCCGGACTTACATGGTTGTTAAATATAAACATATTTGTCCAAAATTTTGAAAATGTCTAATATTTTAATGATCGGCAATAAATTTTCAAAGGCAAGCAATTCAAACATAGTTCTGTATAACTTTTTTAATAGTTATATAAAATAATATTTTGAAATCTTAACGAAATTAAACTCCGGTATTTTTTATTAACTGAAAAATAGGAACAGAATAATTATGATGTTCTATCCGAAAAAAACTTTTTTTAAAATCTAAGAAGACCTAAATATATATTTTTAATATTAGATTCATGGTTATCAATAAGTATATATCAGGAATTAATAAAATTATGTTGATTGATATTTATTTTATTAAATGAAACGGGTTTTAATTTATATTTCATTTAATAAAACTCTGTAAATAAAATTTTTTCTTATACCAATCAAATTTCTCAGAGTAGCAGTTACTTCCCATCCACGTACCGTCTTTCGATGCAATCTTAGGAGAGCTTTATCATAGGAAAAAGTTACCTAAAATTATTTGGAGATCCATTTTTGTACAAAATATTAGATAAGCAGTATAGAGTAAATATATAAAGAAAATTAGTGTTTCCCAACCTGTGTTCCTTGACAGATTTAAACAAGATTCACGGTTTAAGCCAAATTTATAAATAGTTTACATTACTTGAGCGGTTAGAACCTATTAAAGAGATGACGTTAAGTTTTTGAGATTCAAATGAAGGTACTTCGACAAAAATGTTTAGCAATCACTGGTTTATGCCTAAGGTTTTCATATATTTGTTTTATTTTTAATGTTAAGCATAACATAAGCAATATTAGATACAGCATGGCAAAAAATATAATTAAAAGATAAAAAGCTTACAATATCATTACTCCAGTTCGTGGATCTATATTATTTAAGCATGAATCAAAATTCACAACCGACATATGTGGTTCTTCTGGTATTATTATCAGCAAAATATGGTATTCCATCCATTGTCATACGAAGCTCCCATCCAGCTGGTAATGGCTCAATACAAGAATAGAGCCTATAAATGATCGGTGCAATCGATAAAATTTAACCATGAAAATCGTGGATCACACCAAGTTGTTTTTTTATTGGAATGGTCCACAAAATACGCTTTTTTCGAATCAGGATCTATCTGACGTTCTAAGAGTAGTTAATATAAAAAGATCAAAACTACCCCATTGATCAGGCAAAGGACCTAGTGTTCGTGAAAACTGATCGGTAGGAGTTGCAGCATCACGACCATCTGGAATACAAGGGGACGGTTCAGGCATGCCATCCTTTCACAGTTAAAAAGTTAATAATATAAAAAACGGCATGATTAATCTCTTCAAATAGAAACCTCCTAAGATAATTACTCCGCTCCTGGTTCCACTGATTTCCTCTCAAAGTTACAAACTCCTGTCTTTCCCTCAAATTTTCGGCTGTTGGAGGAACCCACGAAGTAGATCTTGTATTATGATCAACATAATATGTCCTTCCAAATGAATCAATCTTACGCTCCCATCTAAAACCGTTCCCATCATATTTACTATAATAAACCCAGATGGAAGACATACAGGTGGATTCCATTGTGTAGTATGAGTATTATGGTCAACGTAATAAGCTTGACCGTCTTGAGTGTATTTTTTTTCCCAACTATTTTACGTTATATTTAAACTTTATTCATTTATACCCAAGAGGCAGAGGTTCGGCTCTTGAAGTTTCTATTCTTTATTAAACATAAGTAATATAAACCTTGCACTTTCCATAATAATAAACATCTTAATAAAACGACTAAAATTCAAAATGTACATTAACATAAATTTTTAAAGTTATAATAATAAAACAAAATATTCAAACAAATGTCTAACAAAAATGTAACTCAAAGATAATGCACAATGCAAAGATTACACTTTTCCCTACAAAAATCTATCAAATTAGAGAAAAAAAACCTTTCAAGCTTTGATTATATGTGATTGTTGGATTAAACAATTTCAAAACAAAGAAATTCTTTAGTACAATAAAAGTTAAGCAAATAAAATAATAATATCTAATATGAGAATTTAAGTACCATCAGTACTTTCATAGAGTTTTTACATAATTATATCTTCATAAGCTAAATTTTGTTGATAATCATTTAATTTATGTTTCTAAATAGGAAATAAAACACTTTAGTGAGCACTTTAAGAAAAAATAGGTTCGTTATATGTTTTCATCATATTCAATATCGAATGAAAAAATATTTGATGTAGGAGACGGAATTTGTTGAAAAATATTATAATTTTTATTTAATATATAGAGTAACGAAATGCAAAGTAGTTTGACAAGATTTCAATTTATTCTCGTTTACGAATTTCTATTTTAAAAAATAAATGAAATATAAGACTTAACTAGAAATTAAGAGGCTATAAAAAACCAAGGAAAAACCCTTTATCACGAGCGGTGATCAAGCTAGGTATAGGAAAAATAGAGATAGAAGGTTCAAAATTAGACTGTTTAATTCTATGATAGTAAAGATAAAAGAAGTTAAATATCCAAGAAAAATTACAAATAATATCTATCTACAAAAAATAAAGGAATTTTACTATATAAAAGTTAAAATCAAACAAAATGTAAGATACATAACTACAGTACTTAACTGAAACAAGATAAACCAAAATCTAAGAATTGAATTGGAAGATTTGATTAATTAACGAACATTTCATAAAAAATTTTATAAAAACTTCAAAATTTTATATATTTTAGTGGCTTGAAAAATTCATCTTTTTGAAATAACAAAAAAGTAGAATTAGCGTTACATACCTATCAAAGATTATTTAACGACTTTTTTTAAATTAAAGTTCTATTCATTATTATACACCAATTAGTTTTCAATTAAGGTGATAGGCTGACATATATAAAAAAGTTAGTTTACGGAGGTTATTATTATTTGCAATCAAAAATATATTTAACGGATAGTATTCCATATATTGCAAATATTTTGAAATTTGATCATTTCTGACTTCACATTAGTTTTAGTATTTTTTTTATTTTAAGTAAACTTATTTTATAAGATCATTCTTCCGATATTTTGCTTCATGTTAAGATTACAAAGAACTGAATAAACTAAAATACCTTTAACTTTTGATATATTTAAAAATGTTTTAATATTAATATATGCTAGTTTATAGAATATTAAACGTTACCTATCAATAATTTCATCACTGATGCAAAAATTAAAATACTTTGGAATATCTCTACAAAAATATGAAAGACTTTGCTGTATAGAATAAAAAAATAACTGATATATAAGTGACCTGATTTTGTAACTATATTTAATTTTATTAAACTAAAATATATTAGTTCAACCTATCAAAAATCAGGAAATGTAATAAACCGAACTACCAATCTTGAGTTTCATTGAACTTTTAAATAACATCGATAAGCACAATTATTTAATGAAAAGATAACTACACACAAAAAAAGCAGAATTTTATTAGAAACCAAAATAGAAATTACTTAAACATCCAAACTACACTTCTTCAAGATGCATACACTCTCAAATCTGATATATTCATAAAAAAATTGAAATATTAGTATAAGATTTTAAAAAATCACTATATAAAAAGTAGCTTTCAAACTTTAATATAAAGCTATTTAAAACAAAATAAACAAAAACTCTTATTAATATTTAATTATTATAAAAAGATTTTTTAATATTCATTGATGCAATTTTCGTTAACTTATGTACACAATAGGTCTGTCCTAAAAGAATCCATTCAAATATTTTTTTAGTAAAAACACGATTATTTACAAACTGAGTATTCAATGATATAAGTAAATTTAATTGTTCAAATGAACCAGAAAATATAAACTAAAAATATATACATATATAATAGGAAAGTATGAAATGAAATAATAATTCAATATTTTGTAAAAATACGGAAAGTAACAAATGATTATTTTAAAAGATACCGACTATACCGCTTCGTGAAATTGGATATTCAAAACCTCCAGGAGGGTAACTGAAACCAGGAGAGGCATTAACACGAGGAGAAATATTGACTGAGGAAGGATCGATAGGATATATTTCAGTGTTGCTACTAGCCCTAAAAGATGGGACGGTAGATGTCCTGTTACTTCCAGAACTTTCCATGAAAGAATCTAGCGAGTGTTAATAACAAAATAAGTTGCTGATAAAATAAAAAAATAAAGTTTGAAAGATATAATGAAACGAATTAAAATAAATCTATCTTTAATACTATCAAAAACACGATGAGGGAAACAGAATTATTAATTCTATCTGAAACAATGTAAAATTTGAATAAAGATATCTGTTTTAAAAAAGAAACAAAATCAAAATTATTTAAAAAAACATTCGAAAAGCCATACATTACTTTCTACTGGCCTATTTTAGGAAAAACAGTCA
>LDMZ01013412.1:0-20928 GCA_001455285.1 Sphaeromyxa zaharoni
TTCGAAAATCAACAATTGTTTTTATTTTTAAACGTATAAGAACGAATTATATCTTAGAAGTCATTTCTGAGGTTTAGCAATTTTAAACAGCACCCAGTATATTTTTAAATTTATTATTTGTCCAGTCTTAGTTTTATGTAATATCTAAAAGATTGATACATAGGTCACTGTTATTGAAGCCCATGATTAAACTCTTTCTGAATTATTGATAAATTCATTTTTTTTAACTTAAATTGGAGGAGATACATCATTTATGTCCTAAATATCTCATGTTGTTTATTTATCACAAATCATTAAAGAAATGTGTTAATTTTCAACTAACCATGTGACTCAGATGTCTCAGTTTTCAGTGTGGCTGTTATGAGTCCAGTTTTGTTTTGCTATAGCAAAATACATTGATTAAATATGTTAAGATGTATTTTTTCAAATAATAAATAGGGTAAAAAAGTTAACTATATTAGGGACAATTAGCAGAAACGTTTTAGCGATTTTGTTAACCTTTTTATTATCTTGTATTATTAAGGGATGGACTCCTCTTTTTATAAAATATAGCGCTGATAGATATATGTTCTTGTCGTGCAAACATAACCTCCGCATATACGGGCGGCTGTGGAGGACGAGGATTTTTCTAAAACTTAACACGTTAATGTATTTTTATTGTGTGAACCATTTTGAACCAATGACACGGGACTCGAAATCCAGTTCGAAGTCCGTGTTCACCATCTTCATAAAAACAGGAACGTACCTCAGTTGTTATTTTGTGATAAGCAGAATAACCCGTTTTCGTTAACTTAAAACCTCCTTAGTTAACAAAAAATTGGCTTTCACACAATTTATCTTGTTAATACAATTTTATGGATTTATGAATACATTTAGACAGAAAATCTTGTCAGTGGTAGTAAAAAATAAGTTTTATTTATGTATTAAAAAACACAGAAAATTTTTTTTCTAATGGGTTTCAAATATACTGTATTTAGGATGTGCATATTTAAATCCCTAAAGTTTATTGCATATGTTAAGCCTAATAAATACTAAAATAAAAAGCGGAATACAAAAAAAACGTCATAAACAATAAAAAAATTAAGAAAGTTATAACTACAAGGATCGATTTTGGAGAAATTTTTTCGCGATTTTTTTAAATCACCAATTCAGAACAATTTTTTCAAAGAAAATTTCACGGATCAAAAATATATCAGTATTTAATCATAATATAAATTTTAAAATAAGTAATTTCTTTTATAAAGTAATAAATGGTAGCGTTTTCACACCATTAAAGGAATTATTAATCTTAGCTGCGAACAAGATTTGTTTTTTATCAAAGGTATAAATTCAACATAAAAAATAAGTTTAATGTATAAATTTGATTTTTCAATTTAGAAGTATTAACAATACAAATAAGTAGACAAAATGTATCTAAGAGATATTCTGTAGAGGTTAAAATTGATACTTTTAGACAATTAAACATATTTTAAGTGTTAAAATCGATATAATTTTTTAATAATAATTTTATTATCAAATGTTGATGTATCTTTCAATCTTATTATTACTTTTTAACATTGCTCAACCGAATATCTTATCCGTTTCTGATATCAAGAATTGTTCCGATCCAACTAAACCTTGTACAGAGCTCAAATACGTGAATCTTCTTTTAAATTTAAATAAAGTAACATGTATTTTAAAATAGGACATATTAGGGAACTTCTGAATCACTTACTTTTCAAGGAACAGGGGATCGGAATATCAGCTTTTATGACCTAAATATAAGTTCTTCTCATCTCAGAGTTCGCTACAGCCTTATGTTTGTAAAGGTAATTTTAATTTAATTGATATTTTTTATACAATAGTTAATTAACTTTCACCCCAAAGAAAAGGTTTATTATATCAAAAATTGCTTACCCGCAAATATCCCTAAACTATGCCGGAATCAGGTAGAAAGCTATTTATTTTAATACAGAAACTAGGGATTTTGTTGTAAATGTACGTCAGCAAGTAACGCTTTACATGACATAACAAAATTTTCAACATTCACAAGATCTGGAATGATCTGTAGCAATTTTCAAATGCTTCAAGCATCGTTTCACTGCTTGGAGATGGATGAAAAATGGTAGGTTTAACTTTTTTAAAAAAATTTAATTAATATTAAGTATAGAAGAATTATGTTTATATTTGATTTTATGTAGCGTATTATGTAAGGTAAGAGAATAAAATTAGTAAAAGGTTTTATTCACATAAAAATTTACTGTTAATTTAAAAAAAGGCCCAAAGTTACTGTTATTTCCGTAAAAATATTTAAAAGGTATTTAAACTTAACCATCACGGTGGCTACTGTGGTTCATTCATGAATCCGAAAGTTTTCTAATTTGACACATCCAATGATTTTTAGGAAAACTGTTACAAAGAAACATTAAAGCTCAAAACTGTTTCTTTGTATTTTATAAAGAGATGATTATTGATCCAGTACTTCTGGACTCAAATTGAGTCGATATTACTTTGAAAATTAAAAATTTTATTTTTAAATCTTTCAAAATAATTAACAGAACTTATTAAAATGTACATCAGCTTTGGTTAGCAAAAACAATGTTATCAGCATTTATTAGTTCTAAAAATTTGTCACACATTTGTGTTTATTATTTTATTAAATATTATAAGAATAATGAAATTAATAAATGAGTTTATTTAGATCATGTGAGAGAAAATTTCCCAAATCTATGATAAACTTATATGCTATATTTTTGTTAAACAATAACGAAAGATATTATCGTGCAGGAACTAAACCCCGACGATATCTACTCGCTTTCTAACGGAAACCGAATGCTAATCGAATACATAAATGCTGCACGTGGTGGGCGGCGGAACGTTTTAGACGTAGATTACTAATCTAGTGTTTTATTTCTGTTTTGTCTTCATGGATTACAGAATTGACTGTAACTACGAGTCGCCTAAGCACTGGGTGTTTGGGTCCCGTCAGGGTTCCCAATGCAAGGCCCTATACGTGCTTAGGCTGAGGGGAACACCCTCTGACCGTTGTCACGACAATATGATATATCATTTTTTTCTACACAAAATACGACTATATTATTATCTAAATGACAGTAACCCTAAAGAGATCTAAAACCATCTGCCTATTCAGAAAGATATTAATTATATATGAATTTATGCTATATAAAAGTCATCCATACTTCATTTTTGAATCTTATATTTCTTTTACGAAGCATTTATATAAAAAAAAGGGAAGTTTTTTAATTATTCCTTCGCTATTAACGAGAATCCAAGGATACAGTGATTGTCAACACTTATGGATTACTGCATTTAATATTTTCATAGATCTCTTTGAGACACGTTTGAACTATTTAAAAATAAAAATAGTAGTAATAAAGGCCATTTTGCTACAAAATCGTTTGAGATTAATGGCAAAACATTCCATTAAATATTAGAAAAAATATTACAGAAACAAAAAATTTATTATATCAAATTTTAAAGACCAGAATTAATAAACCTAATTATATTTTTATATATATATTATTGACTCAATTTAATTTGATAGTGGAAAATATATGCTTCAGACTAAAAACGAAATTCTAGAAGTAAACTATATTACAGTAATGATTAGGGTTTCAAGATAGCGATAAAAAATAATATATATGTTTTTACGCCTCTCTTTTGATTTATACATGAAATTAAAAAAAAGGTTTGCTCAATTTATGCCACATAAAAAAAATAAAAATTAAATTTTTACTACAATCCTAGGGTAAGATGCATATTTTAATTGGAAAAAAGATACTTCTGATAATAAGGCATGAATGATGATTTTTAAAAATTCGATTGAATTTTCACAGAAGTAATTAAGGTTCCAATAACAAAAAATTATTTTTATATAGCATATGGATCCATATATTCCTTAAAAGAATATTACGTCTAATGTTGAAACATTAAATAAACTTGTTATAAGCCATTAAGATTGCCAAAATAAGAGAAAAAACATATTATCTTCGTACGAAATAATCCCTGCTCTATATTGTTGCCTAAGATACATGGACGTAACAAGTAAAGACTTCAAGAAATTTTCCCTCAGATGGAGATGGATATACTCTTATTAAATCTCGCACTTTGCTAAGTCTACTCATATTTTGGTTTTATAAAACTTAATTAAGAAAGAATTTTTATTAATTATTTAAAAATATCTGAATGGAACATATTCTACGTGTTGATCAAAATAAATAAGATTATGACATTTATGAATAAATTTCTTTCCCTTGGGTCCAAGAAATTTGTTCTATAATATTATAGCTTTGAATAAATTAATAAAATATTTGAATGAAGTCTCAGGAATTAAAAATTCCGATTTTGTTCGTACATGTAAACATTTTACATTTAGAAAATTGCAACCATATTATTCATTCTGTCGATGTTTTTTGGAATAAATTTGAAGATTAGAATTCTCATAAGATAAAAATAAACATTGAGTTTTTTTATACATCAGGTTCATTTTTAATAGAGTTAAAATATTTATTTTAAATATTTACTTGAATATAAATTTATTGAATAAGTTTTTGACAACAGAAATATTTTTATACATACTTAAAACAATTTATCAGTTTTTTTGGATTTTGTATTTATCAAAAAATAATTTTATATCTTTAGTTTTAAATAAAATTTTTAACAGCTAAATATAATATTGGTTAAAAAGAGTTATCGAATAGTTATAAATAGTTAGTTTTCATTTTAATGTTACTTTCTTAATTATACCTGTAAAAATATTTTAAAATTAATATCTTTCGATACATTGCTCCATTAGTTGAAATTTTTTTAATTAAAGCGAGAATTATTGCGGTTGTCGTTACAGTCTTAAATGAAAACAGTTATATCTTTTTAGACAATATGCATCTGAAAATACATGAAACATTCTTAAAATAATTTAAGACTCTGTTTACACATAAGGCTTAAAATCACCTATTTAATATTTGCTTGGCGCCATATTAAATCTTAAAAAGTCTTGTACAAAAAGGTAAAAAAATAAAAATAATACATGTATCCCAAATCATGATCAATTATATTATGGTCAACTGGATTTTACAATAATTTAAAAACCAAGAGTATAATTATGCATAAACATTTATAGTGATAAAATAGTATTTTTTCCTTACCTAATTATAATTTAAATAAATAATTAATTTATTGTACATATTTTTCTTCGATTTTAGTGATTCCTTCATGGATTACATTAGAAGTTATGCCTATTAATTCTGTATCAATGCTCTCAAAAAATCTATAGGATTAGTGTCTATAATTACGTTATTGTAAAGATTTAAATATATTATTACTACAAAATGAAAAAATACTCAGTTCAAAAATTTATATGTGCCTTCATTTGTTTAATCTAATAAATATTAATGTTATGACAAAAAATAATACCTTTGCGTGTATATTACTATTGAATTTAAATTTTTACAAATGTTTAAAATTAAAAGATTTTTCCGGAAGGTAAAGTAACATTAAATATCAATTTTTAACTTACTGATTGTGTCATTATTCGAATATTCTTCCATTGATAGGAAAAATTTTTATTTTTTAAACTGAATTCAATCTGTTTGAGGGCCAATTCTAAGTCTATTACATAAATTTTTTCATTATAATAAAAATTATTATCTTAATCAAAAACTATTTTTTAAACCAACTACATTGTATTTTATATATTAAAAAACAATCTTTACATCGAGAATGAAATGAGCACATATATATTAAAATGTATATTTGACCTCGATTATAGGCTTTTCATGTTAGATTTTATAAGTTTACTCCTTGTATTTTTGCTTTAACTTCAGATTAACTTGATTTTGTTTTGTTGATTGAATTAGGGAGTGTAAGATACTTTTGCTTTAAATACTTAAAATTATTCCTGAATATTGACCACTTAAATAACCAATGCTATAATCAAAAATTAGTTTAAAAATATCGAAGCATAGCATTACTATCTTTTACATCGAGATTAACAATAAAAAAGTGCGTTTTAGTATTAATTAACATTTATATTTGAATTATGGATCAATTCATGGTATTTCTGTTCTATTTTAGTTTAATTCTGTGAAGAAGTACTATAATTTCTGAATAATTCAAATTGATTTCCTAAATATTTTCTATCAAATTATAAATGAGAAATAACATGAATCATTATATGAAAACATGTAATTAGACTTTGGAAACACTTTTTTAGATTTTACAAATGCAAATTTATGTAAGTAATGGTTTCAGGACTAAAATAACATAGCATATGATTATAGAAAACAAATATAAAAATGATTACTCTATGAATCTTATGTAATAACTCTTTGCATAGTTTTTCTGGTTTATGAAGAATTACATAGACCGGCTGTATATTTACTTTGAGACCTGATCAGTGAAGAGACTAAAATTGATACCAATTGTGCTCAAGGATACCAACAGAGAGAATTAAAGAATCATCATACTAAAATCAATGATCTCTTCATTTAGATTAATATTTCGATTAAAACATTTTTCAAAAAAGTTAAAAAAAGACTAAATGCTTCGCATCACTCTTCACTATCTTGCCACCGTTAATATTTACATACGATTATAAATATTTTCAGAAATTAAATTTCAGGTTTCACTGGAAATAAATTTTTGGTAAATCTAATTCATAAACTCCAATTGAATTATTTTGGAAAAAATATATAGGAACTTTATAGGGAAATTAAGACAGTAACCATAGATTTTTGTTTCTCTATTTTTTATCCGAACTTACCTTTTCAGTATATCATATTTTAAAATAAGTAGTATTCAGGTTATTCTTTTATAATTATATAGTTTATCCAACTGATGTCATGTGGATGCGAGACTTATTTAAGAAAATTTAAGCTAGCTTTACAAACATATTTGTATAAATGCTCTCAGATTTAGAATTTTCATATAAATGAAAAATAATATAAAATTTTTAAAATAATATTTGATTTAATACATACACATCGCTTTATAATTTACATAAATAAAATTTTATATTAATTATTTTTAACTATAAAAATAGGTATAATTTATATCAAATTGGCGATTACACCTTAGATTTTAATATTACAATCTATATAAAAAAAAATTTGCCTAATGCAATGTTTCAAGCGAAAGGAATCCTGATTAAATTATCAAATGAAAACAGGATATTTCAGGACTCAAATATAAATGTGTATAAAACCTTTTCTTGCAACTTTATTTTTTAGGTAACAGTAAAATTTTTAGGAAATCATGGAAACACATTGCCGAATCTCTCTATAAAATATTTGTTAGTACCACAAGATTTGATTAAAAATAGCACTGGAAAATTATCTGATAAAAAAATTTTCGATTCAATATTAATTATTCCAAAATATATGGTAGATTTATCTGGATTAAGTTGTGATAAAATTGGAATTTCCAGTAATGGATTCTTCAATTTAGGAAATCATGTAGGAACATCCTTTGATTGTTCTCAGCCTAGAGGTTCTTGTTTGAAGAATCAACCCTTCCAATTAATATCTAATGATAAATATCTTTTATCGATTGGGAAGCAACCTCTCTTTAAATTGAATAGATACGGAAAACCTTTAAATCTTGATACAAGTCAAATAACATTTGAATCTGATAACGCTGTTTATGGTGAATTACTGCTAAAAGTTGCAAGCAGTAGGTTAACCATTCTTACTTCTGCAACCCCAATAATAATGAAAAAGATTTCTATTTATAAAACTGAATCATTCGATAGTACAGTTAAAGTTATGCTAACTCTTTTCAATCCAAATAATATATCGGCATATTTTGTGGTATGTGAAAAACCAGCTGTGCATTAAACATTTTAGGCATCTGTTTCTGACTGTGGAAAGGATGTGATAAGTGATGAAACAAAAGATAGATATTTAGAAAGTGGAAACACTGTTAAACTAAACTTTTCATTAATTGTTAATAGCAAAAAATCAAAAAAAATTTATTGTACCGGTAATAATTCATTTAAATCTTAAAAACCTATAGCAATTATTACAGGGATAGATGGAAGAGCATACATTACAAAGTCAATTAAAATTATATATACCCCTTTGTGTAATTGCAAGGGGAAATGCGGATGTAAAGTAATATACAATCTTTCTATACTTAATAAGTTAGTGCAATGAAAGATTCTTTCCCTGTAAATCGAAAATTAAGAGAGCTAAAAACATTAAACTTTTTTTGGAGCTTTTTCAAAACACAACAAACAATATTCAGAGCAAAATCCGTATGCTATTCGCGATATTTTTAACACTAACAATTGTAATTATTTTAAATGACTTTGGATTATATAGATTGATATATAAGGTAGTTCGTAGTTGTAGGAAAAGCTAAAAAACACTTTTAATAGTTAACAGTGGATTTCGTAAAAATCAGTTAGTCCAATGTAATTGTTTATCAAATATATCTTAATTTTGTTCATGCGTTTCAATTCCTCAATAATCAGTTTTTTCTCATGATAAATAATTTTATAAATGAGAATCGCTAAGTTTCCAGGATGCTAATAATAAAAAATTGATTTTAAATAAACATGTGTATTTTTTATCACAGTTGTAACAATTTCAGCCTAAGGACCTTAAATTCTAATAAATTCATATGAATGTTGATTTATGCGATCTTTCATAAAATAATGTTATCGTGAGTCGTTTGATTAAAGTCGATACTGGGCTATTAACCAGAGGGAATCGAATAATTGCTGATACAGTTAGCATTCAAACATCAATGAATGAGACTATAATAAACAGAGTCTAATTAAGTAATTAAAACATAAAAATGAATGAAATCACTTATTCATTAATATTTAAACGATTATTTTTAAATTAGTAAGTTGAGATGTTGTTCTCCTATATTTTATATTAAATTTTTTAATATTTTTGATGACCTATTTTGACCATCATAAGCTAAATAACCCAAGCATTGGATCTTCCCTCAAAATAACGACAAGAAATTAGGATCACTGTATGTTCTTTGGCTTTCGAATAATTTCAGTAATTCAAACCAAGACATCCCGAACGATATAAGCCAGCGAATCAGTCCGGTTTTAGTGTTTATAAAGAACGTTCTCATTAGCGTCAGTTGATTGATATTTCATGCTAATATGGGTTATGAATTACTTCTAAGTGAAAATTAAATTTTCAATTGAGTATATCATTAATTTATACATATTTTTATGGTTCCATTAATATCAGAATTTGTGGACAAGTATAATAATTTAATTTTTATTATTTCTTTACTGATTCTGAAAAAGCGCAGATCCATTAGTTGGATGTATATATTTTTATTTTCCAGTTAATAATATCAAAATTATGGAAAAAAATTTATTTATTTCCCCTTGCTATAATTCATATAAACATCTAAGTATTAAAGAAACTAAAAGTGTCTTTCATTTGCAGAATGAAATGAAATTTGTAAATATAAAGTTAGGAAAATTGATTTAAAATTTATTTATATACAAACAGTTTTCATAAAATATTTTATAACATATCAAAATTAAAGTATTGTACAAAACTTTGAATCAATAGAAAAGTTAACTTCATGGAGTTTGCACAATTTCCTATGTGAAATCATTCTTTTTACTGGCTTATAATTATAATTTTTTCTTCAAAAGATTTTTAACAATTGTTAGAGCATTTTTCAAACAACATAATAAAGGATTTTACATGCCAGATCGAGTCTAAAACTACGGTTTTCAAGGTTTTGGTATATTACGAATTTTTTATATTTTCAATAAATTATTATGTGATTAAATGTGGATCATTGGTATGTTGCAGCTTCATACGAATTTGTTTTCCTAAACTTGGGATAAAAATAAATTAATGCAGAATATTTTAAGTATTATAATATATCTCATTTATTTTACTAGTTATTTTTAAAAGCTTTCGTATGTTATGAACTAATATATCCATTATTTAAATATTCATATTTTTATTTGAAACATAAGAAAATATCACTTGACTTATTACAACATGTAAATATATTAATAATAAACAGTTAACGTATTATAGTTTAAATAACATATTGTAAAACAATTTTTAATGAACGAATAAAACCAATGATCATATTTACCATGTAGTGAAAAATTTCCAAAATATTTAATGAAAAAAGCGCATTAATAGCTTTTAAGGCATAAAGAATAATTAGATGATATAAATAAGAATTATTTAGTTTATACATAATTTATCTCAATCATGAAATATTTCAAGGCCGAATCCAACAAGTTATTCCATTTTTTGAAGTTAAAAAATAAAAATTAAAATGACTCTTTTTATTATGAGATTGCTTTAATTTTTTTAAAAACTTTCTTTAATTTTGCTTATATGTATCATTTCCCCGATTAAATGATCATATTCGAGAGATATCGTCCCTTGGATAAACATATTTTCTCCAAAAGAGAAGATTAAAAATTATTCTCTTGTATGAAACATAATATTTTGAGGCTAATTTTAGAAAATGATAGAGTAAATGGTGTCCATACTCTTTGACAGAATGAAAGTGCCGTTTGGTTTGTTATTTTTATATAATATACTTAAATAAAAAGAACATTCCTCACTATGTCAAAGACATGCTTAAATGAATTTTACATTTTAAAATACCATTATTTCATTTATTTGGAAAATTATTTGAATAATTTTTAAATTTTTATTACATGTTAGAACAGTGTTGCAAGTTTTACTATATGATTAAACTAATTCTTGGATGTGGATTTACTTAAATTTTTGACGAAAAATATCGATATATCCAGGATCAGTATTATATCAACTATTTGTCCTTGGAAGATCGTGAAGCCATATTTTTGTTATAAAAATTCTATATCAATGTGAGTTATGACATATGCCATAAAGTTGTTAACTTAATTTGCTTGTTACTTCAAACATACAAAATGATCCCTTCCATAAATATTAAACCCTATAATAAAGGATTATTAGCAGAAATTAGGTAATATATCTGTAGCCATGTCTTCATTACTTCTTGAAAAGATTCTGATTCTTTAAAATTATATCAAGTATAAAAAATTGATATCCTATTTTTAAAAACAAATATATAAAGGACAAATTTTAGGTATATAAATTTCATGTTTACTATTGTGACTGGGAATAAATGTAAATTGTAACATTAAGTATGATCTAGATAATAATGGATTATAGCATTAAAAAATCTACTAATAAATATATTTGGACCCATTATTGAAAAACCGATATCTGATAAGTTTTTTTTATTAGTATTATTGTTTTTTTTATAATCGCATAACATTTTTTAAATGTATTTTGAAATATTTATTCTACATTTTTTGTAAATCTGATTCGAATATTTTTTAATCTGTTTCATTTCAAAATTTAAATTCAAACAAGAGTCCGTGTTTTTAATGTTTATTCAATCAGATTGTTTAAAAAATTAATAAGATGAACCCGAAAGTTTTTAAAGTATCATTCTTCCGAATAGTGTATGTATATGTTTGATTTTGTCCAGTTATTAAAAAAACCTGACAAGGATAAAAGTAAAAATAAATTAAAAAAAATTGTTAAAACAAAATAACTTATTATTTTGTTAGATAATATGGGTTATAGAATATTTTAAAAACAAAGATACAAATAATCTAATCTTAATAAGAAACTATTCATTTAGACTGTATGATATGAGTTTAATAATGATTAAATTTTAGCATTTGGTAGTTATTGTGCAAAAACATATCTCCAATTGTTGGTTCTTAACAGTTTCACTCGCCGATTATATTTTTACACAAGCATAGTTAAGTTCCCACTTTTTATCAAATGAAGATTAAAATATAAATACCTTTTTAAAAAGTAGGTTTGACTAGGAATTTCAAGTTTGTTTGTTTTAATAGCTAAGAATATTCTGATTTTTTGGAACAGTTACTTACTGAATTTCTTTATTGTAAATGACGAGCTGTGTAAATTGTATTTTTTACCGATGCTGTCATCATTAAGATGTAAAAACGAATTTATTTGATAGATAACCAATAATATTAATACAAAGATATAATTAGATAAAATAAAAATGATTCAAAATTTTTACAAATTTTTTATATTACTGATAAATAAGGAACCTTTTTTAACCTTAACGCAATGCAATTTTTGGTTAAAATTATTTATTTTCTAGCCAGAATATTCAAGAAGACTCAAGCAATAGAATCTAATTTGAACTATTCATCTTGGATGCTGTAACAGTAATAAGTTGGCCCAAGCTAAGACTCGAACTCGCGACCTTCAGATGACAGTCCAAAGGCCTAACCACCAGGCCATGAGCGATTAGCCAACCTATTACATAACCGTAACATCATAACATGTTACAATGCTTTGCAAAAATTTTGATATTTGGATTACTCGAACTAATAGTCTTATCATTACTTAAATCTAGAAAAAAATTTAATTACTATGCAAAAAACGAAAATTTTAAAATGATTCTCTATGTAATTAAAAGGATTTTTTAATACGTCTTGTTAATCAATTAGCAATATAACATTTTTATGACCATTTCCATCCATTACATTCAAGCCATATATTTTCACATTACTAGAGAGAAATAAAAATCTTATGAAGCGAGATGGGGTGGGAAAATATAACCAATTCAAATAACTCCAATATCATATGCATATATAATAAAAATGGAAAAATCAATCAATAAAGGATCAATACTTTATAAAAAAATATTAGTAGCAAATGAATGGGAATTAATCTATCAATTAATATTAATTCAGTGTACGAAATTAACTTTTTGGAAGTAGAGCGACGAGAAATAACCTATTAATTAATTTATTTTTTGGCACTACAACTGGCTTTTTAACTGTTTTTCTTTTCTTATTTTTTTCATATACTTGGTATAAGACGAGTTAATTTTATTTTTAGAGTTCTTCGAGAAAAAGGGAAATTTGGCCACAGTATATTTCTAATATAATATATTATTGTTTTTTCTGTTTACGTTGCTTTATATATGTTTTGTTTATTAATATATATAAATAATGTTTTTCATGAACCTATTATATTTTTTGCTTTGGTTATCCTTCTATGTTATTTCTCTTATTATGTACTGCCTTATATGTATTTGTTTTACTTTTATATATTCCAATTTCAATTTTTCAGTTCTAATTTTTGTTATATTTAAATTTTAATTCTCAAATTTAATCCGTTCTCAATATTTATTCTTCTCTGGAATATTTGAGAAGCCGCAATGTTTTATTTTATTTTATTTTTCCTCTCCTCCGTTTATATATATATATATATATTAAATTATTTTCTTTTATCAGTTTTGTATTTCTGAATTTTTTATATACTTATGATTTTAGCTCCTTTATTCCCGTTTCTACCCGACTGTTTTTCTTGGTATAGTTTTTGAAGAACAAAATTATGTTTATTTGTTTCTCATCGCAGGTGGCTTATTGTTTGTATTGATTAAATTCCTATATTTTTTCTAGTAATTTACGTATTTCTGGGTGTAAGTTTTTATTTAATATACATTTACTTACCGTTAATTCTTGAATTATTTTTTTGGGAACTTAATACTTGTTGACGAAAAGGGTTCCGTTTCATCTTCCATATCATTTCATTATTTTATTCTTATTCATTTATTATTATTTCTGAAATGGATCATGCCGTGAATACACGAATATTCCCGAAAACTTTGAATTTAATAGAAGTAAACCACGCTGCGTTGAGACGGTTGCAAAAACTCTGATCTATTGATTATTTTTATTATTATTATCTGGATATAGTCCATACCGTGTCATTGTTTTCAAATTTTATAAAAAACGATCAACCTACCCGAGGGTACCACATTGTCATTCGAAAATCTCTTTTAACTTCGTGTCTTCATTTTGTTTATGTAGTTTTTTAAGTAAATGTGGTTTTCTATAGTCCCTTAGTTTATTCTAAGTTAATTTGTTGAAAAAAGAATGCGTTTTATTTTTTGTATTTGGTTTTATACTGTCCAGTTTGGATTTTTATGATTTATAATTTAATTATCATGATAATCTTTCTCAAAATACGGATTTCTTAAACATAGTTTTCCAGCTATATATTTTGATAAAATTTCAAGTTGGACTAAATTTTTGGTGTAATTTTATTTATGTATAGTAAAAATATAAAAACTTATTTTGTGAATAAGGTACAAGCTTTAATATGCTGGACTTTTAAATTTACATTTACTCTTAGTTTCGATATATTGATAAAATTTAATTTTTTATTATAAATTGATCCTTTTTAATACCTCACATTATTTTTATCTCATGAGATCATTTAATTATTCATTTGATTATGCAAAATGATTTTTTTCTTCATAAATTTTGTTTCTAGCAGTTATTATTTTTTGTCATATATAATGATAACTTTTTTATATATGTGATTAAAATAAATATGGTTAAAAAAGGTTGGTTTGATTAAATTTTGATACTATAACACATCATAATAGTTATTTTATTTTTATTTACACAATTTCTAATAACTTATATGAAAATTTTGCTGTAAATACATTAGCTTAATAAAGTTTCAGATGCTTTTAGAAACCTAAAATTATTCTTTCATATGGACATGTTAGTATAAATGAATCTATTTTTTACATATTCAGTTAAAAAATCTAATTTTGATATCAGTAGAACTATTTCTTTGGCTTTCCTGTATTTCACGTTAGTAAACCTTATCAATTATTATTAATTTTTTAATGGGTAGTATGTTTTCTATAGCTTTTTTAACGAGGTACATCTGTGTATCTCTGCATCAGACATTTAATACAACAATTAAAATTGTAAGAATTTGTTATTTTTACAAGCATAAACAAAAATCTTTAATCTTTTTATCGAAAAATTGAATTGTAATATATTTACATAAATTCATTTCATTTATCTAGCTAGGCTCCCTTCAGATAAATGATGGACTAAGTTTTTTTTCGTTGAAGAAGCTTATAATTTTTTGCCTAATCAATTTCAAGGAGTAAAAAAAAATTAAAAATAGATGCGAAGTGCATTATCAAAATATTATCTAGCATATTAATAACATTTATGCTTTTAATTATAAAATTTAGTGTAATTCAAACATTATATATATAAACTGTTCTTATAGTCATTCTGCTTCGAAATAAATTTTAATCCTTCAAAGGAAAATCCTGCAGATAATTATTTAAAATGAGGTATAAGGTTTTATATATGCAAATTTTTGGAGTAAACTTCAAATCGTAATTGGATTACAGATTACCATAGACTGGGTTATAGAGTTACTGTAGTCACATATTATTAATATTTGTATTTTTATCGTATTTAGTTTTATTTTTGAATCATGTTGATTAACCGTAAAAATAACGTAAAGATCAAGTATATTTTGACTAGCATATATTGGTTACGTAATTTACAGCATGTGCTACCCGGTTTTAATTAATTGTCGAATATTTATATAGGAAAAGTTATATTTTTAATTCGTAAAATCCCACATGATCAGATAAAAGAAACCGTAAATATAAAACTAAGATGGATTCTTTTATTAGATACTTTTCGTAGTGGCATGTTTCCAATGATAAGGAAATGATATAACCACAATATAACGACATGGTGAACTAACACCCTATATATCATACTAAAAAATGTTAAAAAAGAAACAAACCAATGATATATGTTTAGAAAACTTTTCTTTATTAATGTAGAGGAAGCATTATCTAGGTTATATTATTTCTTCGTAATTTTGTGTCAACAAAATATGTCCTGCGAAAAATTGTTAAAAATTCTCCTTTGGAATTCTGAAATGACATAAGAGATGCTAGCTACAAAAATCAGCTACTCAGATCTAAATACACAATAATGCTAGACCAAAGTAAATGATCTAATAGGCATAATTGTTTAATATGAGTCATATTTTGGAGTTAACTGAGACAGTACATTACTCAACAGCTAAATGTTTTGGGGGTGGTTGTTTCAAAATATATACTAGGATTTTTTTTCCAAAGTATCATTCCAGAAAATTTTAAGCTGTTTAAGATACTGAAATATCCTTTTCCATTAGCATTTATGTATTATGCTCTGAAACAATTGGTATATCCGGTCTTCTTCTGAAATTTTTACAGTTAAATAAATTTTATATACAAAATACACTTAAAAAATTAGAAGTCAATAATTTTTCTTTTAACCTGTAAACTAAAATTTTTAAGAGATTTTAATGGGTATCCTGTTAGTCATATTACGTTACATGATAAAAACGTGAAGTTTATCACATAATTAATTTTTTAATTGATTTTCAGATAAACTCAACTAATTTTTAGTAGCAAGTAAAAATATTATTTTATTAATTCGAATGTAAATAAACTAATTTAGAAAAATTGGTTATCAATAAAACTTCTCATATATTTGAGAACCGATATATTTTCTAATAATTTTTTCAAGTATTTATCATTTCATAATAAAAAATCTACAGTAGCAAATGTCTCTTATGCAAACAATCTAATGTCTTACATTTTGGCTGGTGGTTGCCTTGGAAGGTATCCTTGAAATAATTGGCATGTATTGACAAAGTTAGTGGTTTTTCGAAGGTTGTGTGAACACACACTACAAACCTATTAAAAATTTAACTTCTTTCGCTATAAGAGCTAATCTTTTGACAGAAACCTTAAATATGATCCCTATAATTAGTAAGAATTTCAAATATCTTGGCATGAGTTTAACCTCTTCGCCGTGGTATTATTTCGTAGAAAAATCGAGAATTAAATACTTTCGAAATTAATTAATTCCTTCATTAGTTTTAAAAGATTCAACATATTAGATATTATACGGAAGTATGAAACATAACAATGAGTCTAAAATATGAAATTTCAATCAATACTTATTCTATCTTGATGGTAATAATTTAGGAGATATATAGTAGAAATAATATTAGTTGTAACCTTGCAAAGAAGAAAAAATGAAAGCTAAAAAATAAGAAATTTATTTTATCGTTATTTCACAACGAATAAGTCATTTCATGCACAAACAAAAACAGAAAATCGATTATTCGTTATTTGCCCTCTGATTGGATCCGGTACTTGGCAAATGAAAATATAGAACTCGTGCCAGTAGCAGACAAAAATATAATTAATCAAAACGCGCATATATGCACGTCATCCGCTGTGAATTGCTTAATATCATACAAAGAAAAAGATAAATGTGTATTTAAGAGTTTCAAGTGAAGTCGTGTAATTTGATCTGTTTTTTTAGCCATTAAGGAAAAAAACATTTACCTGCTCCTTATGTTTTTGAAGCCTGTTCAGTAAGATGGAAGTTACCTCCAGCCCGCTTTTACGTCAGGTTAGGCGCCAGCCAGAGCTGCCGGAAGGCAGTGTAGGATTTTCACTTACTAAAACAACCCTCATTACCTACCCTTATACTAGGGCTACGCTGCCTTATCAGGCCTTCGTTCTCTGGGATATTTGATCTGTTAAGTAAAAATTTTTGATGTATAAATTATGAAAGATATGCTAAAATTTTCATCAGACAAAATAGAATTCAAATAACAAGTATCTGAGAATACTACAGCGATTTCGGTCAGATGAAAAGAAATGAAAACAGCGAAAAAACTATTTTTAATAAATATGAAACCTTCTCAAAGCCTATTGCAAGAATCTTAAATAAGGTTAAGGCATGAAGGCCATTGATACATGGAATTACTGTTTCGTTCAAAATTTCAAGTAACTAAAATTTAGAAGAATACATTCGAATTAAAACCCAAAGTTACCATTATCGTTGCGTCGGAAGCTGATATCCTCCGGCTGTCATCAATTCAAAGTCGTTAATGAAGTAATGATATGGAATGGCAAACTCACTCCTTTACTTTAGTACAGAAAACACATCAACGCAAAATTTTCCATTTTTATATATTTGGTTGTTTTGTTGTAAACATAGCGGCAATTCCCGTAATAAAATCTTGTGAATAAAACCTAATAATAAATTTTAAGTAACAAATTTTGACTTAACTATTAAGATAAAAACAATTGCAAAAATCGATTTTTGGAAAGCCGAGGATGATAGAATCTTCAGCATTTAAAATTTTTTATGAGATTTCACGCTATCTAAAATAAAAAACTGTTATGCTTCCCAAATAGTTTCGGTTAAGTAAATCTTAAATGAGTTATTTAAAGAAAACATCTTTAGGTAGGAAAATATTCCATAATCAGTGAAAATGACAAAAAAATTAATCACTCGTACCATGTATTAATTTTTGGTTCAAAATAGATTTTGATAACCAGAGATCATGAAAAAGAGAGTTTCTATGTTTGTATTATATAAATTAATAATCAAAAAAATATTCTTATACTAAAATGGTTCGAATTAACCATCTTTTGAGAAAGCATTCCATATCGCAGCATAAATTAAACATGTGTTTGGCAAGTCGTATAAAGTATTTCTTAGGGTACACTATCATGATTCTTTTAAAAAATAACTATCATGTTTCCGTTCTTTTTTTCAAAAAATACAATTTATTTTTAAAATTTTTTATTTAATTAGAAATATATCAAACTAAAATATTCTAGAAATCTCGAATCAATTAAAACGATTACCTAAGTGATATCAGAAGAAATATCACTCGCAAGTAAAGATAAATCATATATTAATCATAAAAAAATTATCTACAACACTGATTCACATTTTCGATCGACTTTTTCTACTTAAAGCATGGAATGTTCAAAATTTGTAGATAAGGAACATCAAACGTGGATCCATAGAGAAAATATGATCCAAAACCCTTGCCTGGTACAGCAATCGCTGTATTTATTGGTGAATTTGATGGATTAGAATGAAATTTAAATTAGAAAACTTATAACGATATTTCTTAAGTAAAAACCAAATGGAATAAAAAACATGCGCCAAAAAATAGCGCGTAAGGAAATTTTCATTACATGAGGCAGACCATGGACGAAGACTTCATGGATTTTAATTTTAACTCATTTGTGGAAACACCCATTAATACTCGGAGTGGCCTTCAAGAGAATTCTAGCAATGAAATGTAGTTTTTTGGTTTATAATTTGATTTTATCCTACAGATTAAAACCTCTTGAGAATATTTCGAAAAATGATACGCCGTTGGGTCAATCAAATGAGTAATTATTTTATTTGACTATTTTTGAACTTAATCAGAGGCTTCCAGTCCATATTTTTGTCCGAGGACTGTTACTTGAGTTTTGTTTTATTGTATGGTTTTAAGTTGACTGGATGTCTTTTGAGAACGTAGCTTGCAATAAAATATTGGATGGCGAAACTTCTATTCGTAGCGGTCCAAGTGAAGTTCCACAATTTCGAAGGAAGCATAACGATAAAAACGGGTTCCTCTCCAAGTTTCCATTCCAATCATTCGATTCTGATTATTTCCTGTCAACTATTCAGGAATTCCTTGATGAGCATTTTATTCCCATTAAGGTTAATAGAGTCGTCAGTCTTGATAACTCTGTATCTTCGTTAGTCAAAGTTCTGTATATGAAGAAAAAGATCGGAATTATTGAAAAGATATATTTATTTTCGAAAAATTCTGGGTATAAAGTCCCCAAAGATGTTTTGGATATTCTCCTGATGTGTAAGTTTACCGTTTCCACAGCCTCTTTGATTTATGATGACATTGATGATAAAAAAAGGTTTTCCCTAATGTTTTTTGAGGACATTTTAAAGTATTCTTTATGTAAACTGATCGATGAAAATGATAAAATTAGTTCTCATCACTTATCAAAGGTTATTAAGTATTTTAATGAAGCAAAAAACCAAAAAATTAGACTCAATGGTAACATTATTAGAAATCTTATCGAGAAACTTGCTGCTTGCCGTAAAATGGATCTTCTTAATTTGGTGTTTGATTACGCGGTGAAGGGGGCTGCTTCGGCGACGGTGTCAATTTTGAGACAGGCCGTGGAGTATGCATCCTGTGATTACGAATCCCTGAAAGAGGTTTTCAATATATTGAAGAGCTACTTTGGTAGCAATAGGGAATCGTTATCCAGCAATCCTTATGTTTGGAATGAACTATTAGTACAGAGCTTTAAGTTTCATAAAGAGGGATTGCTTATGTTTGATGTTTTCGATTTTATGGTAAAGACAACTACTCCGATCGCTCTTGAGACACTTGATTTGATTCTTGATAGCGAGAAAAGTCTCGCGGTAAGATTAAAAACTGTTGAAAGTGCCGTTCAGTTGATTGATCTAAGAATTTTTGTGCCTTTCGGCACAAAAGGCTTTGCATGTGGCCTTTGGGAATACTTTTGTCACAAATTTGATAATAATGATTACCTATGTGCTGTAAAGATCTTGCCGTTCTTAATAAGAGTTCACCATAAAATTGTTACAACACCTATTTTTTGTAATCCTTAATAGGTTGATGTAGGTATCCTTAGAAATTTTTATTTGGATGTTGCTAAAATTTTGGATGAAGATTCTTTAGATAGAATCAGAGGATTTCTTCATCATTTTAAAGCCCTTTAGGATTGCTACTCTAGATTTTCCAAATTGTCGGGTGATAAATTCTGTAATATATTTTCGTCGTGTTTTAGTTGTCTTATTTATTATCCGTTAGTTTGTATTGTATAGATAGATATTTTGTAGATTTCAATACATTGTTACTCAGACTATGATAAATTGGCTTTATAAAAATTTTATCAAAGTTAAGCAAGTTCAGATGTTTTGGATAGATGGGACTATTATTTAAATTAAATCGAGTCTAAAATTTATTCTGAAAATGTGATAATAATCATACATGTCATCAAGTTGCTCATTTGATACTGCTTGATTGAGCTGCTATTTTATAAGAAAATTTGCTTTCCAATTTGAATAATCGTATGTGTAAGTAAATAGCTCACTTGGCACGATAATGCTGTTTTTAGTGATTGGTAGATAGAATATAGATAAAGGATTGCAATATTTGACTTTGCTCTTGTATGTCGTATTGGCAGGCAAGAAAC
>LDMZ01013414.1:0-17447 GCA_001455285.1 Sphaeromyxa zaharoni
CAAACGGTAAGTGCTAGCTTCGAAAAGACTTGGATAAGAAAACTAGGAGCACCTAAAAGGATACTAACCGACTTGGGAAGGAAATATTGCTCGAAGGAGTTTAAAAGAGTAACTGAACAGCATAATATAAAACATTCCTTTACCTCTCCACTGAATACACAAGGGAGCAAATACACCAACGCTTAAGAAACAGATTCATCAAGCCATCAATTTTCGCTATAATCGTGTTCTAAAGGCAACACCTGGAGAGTTAAGGACGGAGGTAAATATCTTCAATCCGCTTAAAAGAAAATCAAACAAGCTAAAATCGGGTATTAAACAGACGGAGGTTAATAGCGCCAAGGATCGACGTTTAGAGAATTCAAAAAGGATTAAATACCAATTTAAAATTTGTGAGGCAGTCTATAAAAGTAGGCCCCGCAACAATAAATTAGATAACCCTTGGTGTGGACCATTTGAGGTCATCAAGGTTAACGGAGGCCGAGTTTGATTGCAAGAAAGAAAATGTTTGACATGGCAAAATGCTAGAAGCCTAAAGCCGGCCCTATGGGGCGGGGCCAAGATGTCGTAATATATCGGAGAATTCCGACTGAGTATAAAACGAGCACGCGAGCCATCGGCGTGCGGTCTTATTAATATTTTTACAATCAATAGTTAGTTGCGTATACTTACCTTTTTTATATGCAACCAAGTCTCTTTAACTGCACGCCCAGCCTAGAGGGTCAATCCTACGTTAGTTACTTCCTATCCACCTCCATGGTGGCATGGAAGAATACGAAAATATATTATCTGCAAAGACCTTTAATCTGTTCTCTTTTAATTACCTAAATTTGAAATAACAAGGGATGAAAATGATAGCCATCTAGTGCCGCCTTTATCCAGCTTGTCGATAGACCCCTTTAACGATCGTAGGAAGGCTTGAAATGAGAAAAATATTATATAAACCGTGTTTTATCGGAAAAAGACGAAATATATTTATTGTCTAATAAATAGCCGTAACTTATGAAAAAATTTTTATTCTACAACTGGATTTTAAACCAATTCTTATCCAGAATCATTAAATTCCTTTTTGAAAATACATAATGTTTATTTTCTATAAATTCAAATTACTGAGAGAATCCCTCAAATGTACATTTATTCCAGTATGAAGAGCACTGTTATACTGGAATACTTAAATTTGAAAAGAAATCATATGAAATTAAATTATACATTATATTTTAATATTTTTTTATTGTTTCTGTCAAAAGAGGCAGCAATAATACTGCTAAAATTGCTAGAAATAATTTGCTTCCATCAGTTTAATCTTTAATAATACTTTATATACGATATCGTAACCGGATATAAATAAAATATGTATTTTGATTCGCCCCTTTACCAGATTTTATCCTCTCCTTAATCATAATTAATTAGGCACTATAATTGTATATATTTTAGTTAGATAATGTTTAATAAATCTGATTCAGTAGTTTATCCAAAAAATATAATTTATGATGAATCATACAATCTTTTATTTTTTTTTAAATTCTTTTATTTCCATAACTTAATCGTCTCCTATTCCTATAATTGTTCAATTTATTATAAAACTACTTTATTTGACTCTTCTCTATCAAAATAGAATATTTAGATATTCCTTTCATATGCCAGATCTTTTAAAATTTAAGCTCATATTTATTATTTCCAGACAAAAAATATTTTAAATACATAAACTACTGTTTTGGCTATAATGTATTAATTCCCGTAAGATATTTTAAATATCATTAAAAAGGACTATTTTTAATCCGAAAATGTTAAGCAATGAAAGAAGATTTCCTATTAATATTTTTTAGTTTAATATATCAATTTTCATAATTTATAAAATGAATTTTTATTAATTCAAAATTACCGATATATATTATTATTATTTCATTTTTTTATATAATGTTGAGGTCATACAATTCAGAGAAAAGTTTCGTTGTTTTATGATTTATGAAAGGAGTATATTTTTTCCGAAGGTGTTACCCATTCTCATTTAATATAAGTTTATTATTTTTAAGTGTTAGTAAATCTTGGACATGGGAGCAAGATAGATTTCGGGATATAAATTACTCTTATATTTTTTATTGATTAAATACTCCTATGGGTGTCTTACTTAGAATTGCAAAATTGAAAACAAACTTGATTTTATTTATAAAGGCCCGATACAGAGCAGAGTATGTGGTAAAATGGCATTGCGAATTTTTTAAATGCGGAACCATAAATGTTAATCGTTTTTGAGAGAGCTAGCACAGAATAGTCGGATTCAGTCTAATTATTAACCTCAATACTTATATACATATTATAGTTATTTCTGTTGGATGACACAAAAATTTTTTTAATTATTTTCAGATCCTCAATTAACACATAAGAAAAATAAATGGGAATTTATATTCGGAAATTTATTATAAGTTATGGTATACACTAGGGAATAGTGACCATTCCGAAAAATCTAAATATTGAAGGTATGGGGTTATATCTCTTTATATTTTAGAAATTGCTTAAAACATATTATCATAATCCAGTTAAAGGATTATGATATTTCGGTAATAACCGAATTGGATCCGATTATCATCGAATATATTGTTTATAAACGTGACAATGCCACCTCGGCGCGGGATTAACATTTTTTATTTTAATTGAATACGTAGTTTTATATATATACTTATGTATTCTCACATCGCTACAGCATTGGATGCTTACTACGCACCCAAAGACCAAAATTAGGTCAACTTATTTGCTGCGGCTGCAGAACCCGAATGCAAATGTCGATTATCACAATACAATCTTGAATGATGGTTTTTATGGTTAAATATTTTATTTATATGCTAGAACTAAATATGTTATAATATAGCTCCTAGATATTAAAACACACATAAGCCTCTGACTTTTACTTTCAGTTTATTTGGGTATAGATTAGCTAGAAAGATTCATTCATGTTGATTTTTAACAATCTGACAATAAAAAATTTGAAAGGTTCAATAATCCTGTACTGATTTTGGAAAAGGATTTTTATACATTCAGCATTATTACAATATTGGTTCCTGAAGATCTTTGTAATATTTTAATGACGCTGTAGGCCTGAATTAGACTTCAGATCTTGTTATCGCAGTTAGCAAGTAGTTCAAATCGTTTTTCTTCTCGTCATAATATTTTTTTGTTCTTACAACAATTACATAAGTAAAAAGAAAAGAAAAGTTTTTCGTTACCTGGACCAGAAGGTAACATATTATTATTTTATAAGAGGAAAAATTTATAAAATAGGTCTACCTTGAATACCCGAGAGCATTGGGCCCATAGCTTTAAAATTTTCAAAGATCAACCTGTCCGTAAGAATTCCTTGACCGATATCGAACAATCCAGGGTTAAGGAAGCAATTTTAATTTTTTTAGATCTGGGAAAGGAATAAATTCATCCAATAATGGAATTACTAAATGAAAATAGGAGTATAGGATTTTTCCATCAATTTATTAAATATTTCTAAAAAATTTGTTATCTTATGAATAACAATCAAGGAAATGATAACGAAGAAAATGTTACCAATAGACCCTTGTCTCGTCGGAGGAGAATTCATGTATCCAATGATGATCGTGAATGTATTGTAGCTAAAACTCTTGAAGTTCCTTTTGTAAAAGAAATTGCAGAAATGTATCAAAAGAATTACCAGACTGTTGTATATTGTAACGATAGTTGCCGTATATTAGCGACAGAAAAGTGCTATTATATATACGACATTGCGGTGGCAGCGCTGATTTATTATGAACCCGGTAACCCCAACGATTCGGAGAGTTTATCTCAGGCTTTCAATAAGTTTCAGGGGAGATTGTTACTCATGCTCAAGTATTTCTCGATGAGGTTGTGTCTGTCGCGGTGTGGTGATCTCCATGGAGGGGAGGTGTGTAACACAGACGGTTAATATTATTGTTGAACGATTTATAAAAATTGGTCTGGCTGAGCCTCTAAAACGTGGTGGTGATAATCGTTCTTTACTTACGCCAGAAGTCAAGGAACAACTCATTGATTATGTTGATCAAGAGTGTACGTTGACTTTAAATCAATTGGTGTAATGGGTATCGGATAATTTCCTAATCAATATGTCAATCAGTACCATTGATAGAACGCTTAGACAGTTCCACTATACTCTTAAGAGGACAACCACAGTACCAGGACGAAGGAACACTGAGACCACCATTCAATCATGAACTGTATATTCAGGTAGTTTCAGAAGACTGGAGGTTAATCACAATGATAAAAATATCATTTTTATTGATAAAGTGGGCTTTTCTGTTGTTTACAGGCCTATTATGGCTAGAGTTAGGAGTGGCAGTTCCGCATAGGTTTCTGTACCTGTTGCTAGAAGTAGAAATATTTCTGTAGTAGCGACCATGAATAAATATGGTATGATTTACCATAAAATTCATGAAAGAGCTGTGAATGGAGAAAATTCAAAGGCCTCTCCAAAAGAAATTAGGTATTCGTGCATTGAAGAAGGCATTGAATTCCCCGTGTTTATTATGGATAATGCACGTATTGATCACTACAGGGGGTTACAAGATGACGAGGAAATAAAATCGATGAATATTCTGTATCTCCAATCCTATTCATCATTTCTCAATCCGATTGAGAATGTTTTTTTCTGTATGGAAAAATAAAGTGGTTAATGGAGGGGCTTGCAATGAACAACAATTGAGGGAACTATTTAGTAAAAAGTTCATGGAAATTACTAAAGAATACTGTAGCTCGTTTAACAGGAAAATGTTGGGCTATCTTCAAAAATCTGAATTAGGATAAGTGATTCTTGAATAAAAATGACGAGTAGAATATTATCTTTTTTATTTATAAAATTTTACTTATAAAATAATTTAATTTCGTGAATATTCTTAAAACATTTATTCAGAGATTATTAAATTGATTGCAAAAATTATGAAATCGATCGAAAAATCCTATAATATTGTGGTATCCACGCCACCGAATAGGGAGTTACCATTTAAATAAAAGATGGCGGTTCAAAACAGGCATGGGTGGAGAAACATCATAGGGATTTAACTCGTAGTGGCTATTTTAAAAGAAGTTTTTTCAGCACAAAATTTTTGAATTTGGGATGACGATTCAGAAAATCGATATCCAAAGAACCCAGGATCTAGTGTTATCCCGTGGGTCTAATCCGAATATCGCACCCTGGATGAGGTCCATTTTCACGGCCTACATCAAGTATGGTCGATTTCCCTGGGCGCATGATAAATATATTAAAATGTTTGGTAATATGGTGTAGAGATTGGGTTCTTCAACATTTTGTTACTGTTATTTCATTTCTTAAAATAATTGCGATAGGATATTTTGCAATAATAAAAAATGGTTTGAAATATGTGTCATGCATAGAAATACCGTAACAAACTTATTACACATCATATTGCTGTAATTGGATTACATACTTGATTTCAAGCTTTTTATATTTTTAATAAAAATTAAAATATCTAAGGGACTAATTATATTCATGCTCTTCCATTATCGATATCAAAAATTTGTTGGAAATCGTTCCATGATTTAGTCGAGGTCAGTTATTCTTACATAATTGACTTACTAACTTTATGATAGGCTCATTGACAAATGAAGGCATCACAGCCCAAAAACGTAAAGATAGGATTAAATCAGAAAAATTCGGTATCTACTAAGTTACAAGACAAGGTGGCAAACACTGATTTTTCGTTCTAGATATAAATATTACTTTTTCTTTTTTTAAGTAAATTACAGGGTGATAATTTTGGAAGTTTATCAAGTTAACATTAACAAAAGGTATATTAATGTTTAGTTGTAAGTGTGAAGGGCCAAGATAAGTGGCAACTAACTCCGCTATATGCAACGTGCACGGAACTACCAACGACAGTCGCTAGAGGGAAACAAGAGTATCAATACCAACCGAGGAGTATTTAAGGCCCGAATGCAAGCGTAGTGGGATGATCATTTCTGTAGATATAATTTGTAAGTTAGACGTTTACAGTAAGTAAATAGAGAGGCACTGCTAAGTTGAATACAGTTTGCTTTAAAGCAACTCATGTGCAAATAATTTCACAAGGAAATATATATGGCATCATAATTATCAGTGTATAACAAAATAATAATATTTATTTTATTGAACGAAATTTAGGAAAAGTTTAAAAAGCCCACTATATTGGGACGCCATTAACATTTTCATTTTTACATGTGTGGTACCGAAGAAACCACGAATGGACCCAAGCCATCACATGGCGTTTCAAGAGATCTTAAACATGAAGCATAGATATTTTTAATTTTGAACATTAGCTGTAGGTAGCTTTTATTTTACATTATTGTTCAAAAAGTGATGCACAGATACATTGGGAAGGAGCAGCAAATGGGAGAGTCATCCCGGACTCCCTCCAAGTCCCTTTTAAAGGTCTACCAAGAGACCGTGTGGTTATCTCAACATGGCATATATTTTCTATGAATTCGACTTATTTCATCGATCACAAGCAAGAAAACTCTGGATGATTCTGTTCTATATTTTATAATTATATCACGGCTGTGGCCATAAATAAATCTTAAATACATTGTACAATATTGATAAGCAAGTAATTGTAAGGGTGCTACCCCACAACTATAAATTTTCATACCCAGGCCTATTTTAATGGTGTTCCCAAAGAACATGCTAATAAAATATACAACTCACAATAATTGAAACTTTTAGCACACTGTAATCACTATTGCAGACGCCTCAATAAACAACAGAAGAAACTAATAATATTCACAACATTGACACCACAAAACAGAAAAATATGAGCTCGACTTAAATCGAATATGTACGAGTGACTGTTTCTTTGTGTGAAAGAACATATCGATTGTAAAATGGACGTTTAGGTTCCTTTGTTTAAAATTTATTTCGAATAGATTCTTCACTATAATGGCGGATCTGTTCTAGCTATGGCTGGTGAGAAATGCTTCGCAATTGCCAGTGATTTACGGTTTGGCGTGCAGTTTCAAACAGCGGCATGCAATCTCGAAAAAATAGCTCGATATGGTGAAGCTATATTTCTAGGACACGGAGGTTTAGTAACGGATATTCAATCTGTGTAATTATTAACCATTTCTATTTTGAATAATTTTTAGAAACAACAAAATGACATATCTGTATAATCAGTATCGATTGAAAGAAAATCGAGAATGCACTCCAGCCACTTTCTTGTCATTATTGAGTAATTTACTCTATAAACATCGGTTTGGCCCATATTTTGTCAGTCCCGTTGTTGCTGGATTTAATCCCAAGACTTATGACCCATTTATTGCCTGTTGTGACACTATAGGATGCCAAGCTGTTTGTGAAGATTTTGCTGTTTCTGGGACTGCATCAGATCAGCTCCTGGGTATGTGCGAAAGCCTGTGGAGACCGAACATGGTAATGTGATTTTAAATCTACTTGTGAAAACAATTTTTGTATTGATTATCATTTTAAATTTTTTTGCTTTGGATTAAAGAAGATGGAGAGTATTTTTGAAGTATTTAATATTTCCGAAGAAATATTTGTTTTTGAATAGCCCTCTTTTGAATTTGTCAGTGTTAATGCTATTCACGAACACCAAAATGTTTCTAGAGTTACTAATTGGTTGCTTAACTAAGGGATTTATTCTTATACTAGCTTTGAATATATGAAAAACTGGTTCTAAGATTTTAATTAAAATTTAGTGGGCTCCACCTTTCCTTGCAGTAGGACTGCCTTCAACTGTTTCTTGTTTGGTTCATTTTTCAATTTCACCTTATTTAAGAGTATTTAGTCCGGCAAAATTATCAATGAAATTTTATTAGACTTGTGACATTCTAATAATTCAAATTTTTTAACCCGTTCAGGATAAAGTTTTTAGTATATTATAAATTACTTTCCAAATATCTCTTCTTATTTTTGATAATACTAAAATATAAATGTTAGGGGATATTCACGTATAGTTTAAAATCTTGAAAGAAACATTCTCTCAGTTGTAACTAATTTATTTCTATTATAGGTGTAGATTTTGAAAGTACTAGCAGTTTAAGTTGTTTACTTTTTGATATATAAAAAAAAAAGATATTATTGAAATGTTTAAATAAAAAAACATTATATAATTAAGTTATGTAAAATCTATTAACCAATCTAGTTCTATTTATTTTATGATATGTCTCAGAAAATTACCGGATAATATTTTTCTCAAATCCACCTCATGGTAATTTTTAGCTTTTGATTACCCAACTTCTATTGCTTCAGGACCTATATAGAAAAATTGTATTTAGCTCTGAAAAAATGATCAATAAATTTGTTAGGTATCTGTAAAACGACTTTAGATATGTATAAATTTTATTAATTGACCTATCCACACATGTTCTAGATTCTCAAACCTTTCTTGAGACCGTATTTCAGACTCTTTCTGACAATCAATGATTTTAATTTTAGTTTTTTATACTTTTATGCCTGCAACTTGTTCAAACGTTAAATGTAACTTTAAGTGTTAAATTCAGATAATAATTAACTTTATCAAACAAATTCTGTATATAAGAGGGGAAAATCAATTTTGTAATACTAGATACATTTGATGCTTCATCATATTTTTGATTCTAAAATTTAAATTTTAATATATTTTTATTTATTTCTTACAACTAGTTTATTTTTTAACTATTTTTTCAAAAGAATGTAGAAAGGTAGGTCAACGTTTTTTATATCAGCCTAGAATACATATCATGCAGTTCGTTTTACAAAAAGTTTTATCTTCGATATCATGGTTTTTTTAAACTAATCATAACATTATCCCATTGTTAAAGCCTAATTTAAAGAATATATTTTTCAAAATACATAAATAATTTGGAAGTACTTTTTCGTGCATTCCCGACAAACCTCGAAATATATTTTGATGACCACGTTGCATGCAGCAGCGGAGGATTTTGATAGTTCTTAAATTTAGGTAACACAGTTTTATGTTATATAATTTAATAAATGAATCGTGTGTTTAATCAAGAAAACGTTAAGTCCAATCCCTAAGGACTACCTCAGTCCTGCTTCGTGTTTGTTTGCCATATACTGACTGGCAAACTACCACGGAAGTACAGCAACTTATTATTTAGTTTTAGGTAAATTAAATTTAATTATTATTTGTGATAATATTATAACGGCAATATTTTTTATTAACCTGTCAACTTTGGAAATTGAGACAGGAATGTTTATGATTAATGTTTTTGAAAACTTACACTTTTTGTATGTTAACCAATATGATAAATTGTTACTTTTCATACAATACAGATAATTCTATTTAAACAATGAGATATTTTTTCGAATGGTTATTACATTTGTGTGAAAGATATCCGGTACAAATGAGCATCAATAAGTCGTACTTATCTTATTTTTGCCGGTAACGATTCGCTTTTTTAATCGTTTGAATAAAATTTTCCCTTTTATCCTTAAGAACAAAGCTAAAGTATCTTAAGTTTATCAATGCTTGAATTTTCGCTTAATAAAAGTAAAAAAGAGTTGATTTATGATTTTTTTTAATTACTAACTTATCGAATATAAAAATATAAAAAAATTATAATATAAGAAATCTGTATTTTAGCTATTTATTTAATTTTGTTTTATAATTTTTAAGTTCAGTAAATTCTCGCACATCCATTCATTTTAATATTCCATCGAATTCGGATTTTTTTATACAACCGAGAATTTATGCACAATTAATTTTCCGTCATCGGATACACCTTATTCAATTACTCAGAATAGCAGATTTGAGAAAAGCTACAGTAAAAAGTAAATTTTCGCATAAGATAGAATAATACTTATATTTTAATGGTTGCATCTGATATAATTAATTTCGATTATTTTTGTTGAAATAATTGTTTCGATATTAAATACAATCTGGTATTAATTATTGTCCAAGTCCATGTTTTCATTGTATATATGGAATTTTACACATTTTTTTTATAAAAATAAAAAATTGGCTAAGAATTTAAAATGTGAAATATGGATTTATTGTTCTATATACTATTAATATTATATTTAAAAAATACTTGGCCATTAACTTTTTTATATTAAAAAATATTTATAATTTTCCAAGACCTTAGTTACAATTATAAAATATCTAAATCAAAAATGCGTGACGGATTTTTGACACTGGCTCAAAGGGTTCTGAAAATATTTTCTTGCAAATAGATTACTTATGTTCACTTTATTGAGTATAAATCCATTTTTATAAAAGAACAGGTGTGTTTTCAATGTCACTAGGGTGTTTATTGCAAATACTCGGTGACTTGAGTTGTAATTTCCATGGCATCTTATGAGCTTATCTCATAACGCACTGATTACGTTACCTTTTGCCCCTGTAACTTTTTGGAAATGTTAATATCAATAACTATCGCTGGTAACGATAAGTTTTTTCGTTAAGGTTATTGATTTTTTTGTTACAATCCCTCTATCGAGATATTAACTAATTGTTTAACAGGTTTAAAAAAGTTTTATGGAATCCCTGCTAATACTAGTGCACCTTATTTGCTATGAAACAAATTATTTATTCACATAATTGTTTATTAGAAGCTACTTTAAAGGTTAGGAAAGTACAAATGCTATGCTTTTTATGTGTTATGGATGTATTCCCTATAGTAATTGTGTTGTTATTGTTATTTTATCAATTCGTTAATTAAAAAGAAGGAATCAAACATTTCTTTATTAAGAATCGAAAATCTACACCACAATCTAATATCACCTGATATACAATATAAGGTTTCAAACTACTTTTAGATAACCTGTTTGATATATAATTTCGACCGATTCTTTATTATTATATATTTATAAACGTAATCTCAAGCAAGAAATCTTTTGTTGAATATGTCTTTATATTAATTTAATCAGTGAAAAATTGCGGAAATTTTTTTAAAGTTTTATTTTGCAAATTATATTTTTGGTTTAAAAATTTTTAGTGTTATACTAGGGAACGAAACTAATTAAAACGAAGTTATAAGGAGTCATGGCTTACGGATGAATAGCCCATTGTATTTTACACAATTAATTATTTTACTTTTAGATTTAATTTTTTTCCAAATTTTTTATGTAGATCATGAAATTAAAAGTTATCTTTGCTTAATTCCGTCGGGTTAAAAGTTCATCGACTTTTATGTCAAAAACTTTTTACTTATAAATTTCTTCGTGTTACTGCAATATTTTTTTAATTGTCATATAAATATCAGTTCAATTTGATATTTAAAAAACTAATTATACTTCGCTTCATCAATTTGAAACACGTTTGAAAAATTATTAGAAGAAACTTGGTTAAAATTAGTTGATGAATAGGTTAAAGTATACTTGATGCCGTTTTTATTTAATATCTGATTAATATTATTGTGATGAATTTTGCATTATATGGAATCGTTAAGATATATTACACAACTGAATAACACTATGATTCCTCCAGATTATATTTTAGCATGAAAAATTAGTATTATTCATAGTATGTATAATAAAATTGCATAGATGAAATTTCGGTATTAAATAATTTTTTTGTCAAATGGCCCTCTGTACTTTTTGTATAGTTTGTCATCATCTCAAATAAACGCTAACTTATTGTAGGTGATTTATGTATGTGGGAGTTTTTTGAAACGGCATAATTCTATGTTATTGTTTATTAAATTATCGTACAATAACAGATGGGAATAATATCGAAAAATATTGATAAATATCTTAAAAATGTATATTATACATTATTCAAACATTTTAAATACTTTTTGAGAGTGTTTTGATTTAAAACTCAGACATTATTTAGGATATGGAATAAATTATTTTAAATCCTGTTGTTTGAAGATAAAGAGTTTAATTTAGTGTTTGGACTCTAAAATATTTTTCTTTTTTTGTCGTTCTATGTTTTAAAAATCCCTCGATTTTCGCTAGATTTTTGCTACTGGTTTGTAATTGTTCAAATCTCTTCTTTCGATTATATAAATTTATGAATCACTTTGTTATGTTCCCTTATTTTACTTGTATTACCTTTCATAAAAAGAATTGTCTGAATATTTTCAGCTAGTTTCTTCTCAAACTAAAAATATGATATTTTTTTAATCTGATTCATTGTTTCGATCATTTTGTTCTTCTAAATTTCTTCGAAAAGGAAGACCATTATTCATATTATATTGTCGCATTGCAACAATAGCATTAAAAATTTCGTATGGATCTACGTCATCTGGTAGAAAATCGAGTTCATCAAATCCTGAATCCTCATCTGAGTAAATTGAATTGTCAAAAGATAATTCTTCCGGGTCTGATTCTTCACCGCTCATCATATCTTTAATTTTATATTCACCTCAACTTTATATATATAATATGAATTCGCTATTGCATGTTTTTTATGCCAGCGAAGAACGTTCTAATCCCTCGAAATTTTTTAATAAATTCGTTTTTAAAATCTTTATCAATCTTGATTCTTCTTTTAATACATTTAAAAAAATATTCCATTTTGTACGTATTTTTATTGGTTCTGAAATTTTGTTTGGCTTAATATGCATTTAAGATGTTGATGTTTGGAAATTTTTAAATAGAGTATATTATATATTATGGTAAATTATTTTTTAAAAGTCTCATTAAATAACTTTTTTCCATTGGTGAGGAAGATTTTATGGGTGATATTTTTAATTTTAATATTAAAATATTTATATTCTTTTCTGCAATTTGTATTACAATTGTTTGAAGATATAATATATAGTTTTAAATGTAAAAAATTTATTCTAAAATGTTAAAAGCTGTTTTTTCAAGTATTTTTACTGATTTCATTTAATTTCTTTATATATATATATATACAAATCTGCATTTTCAATGTAACTACTATATTTGAACTGTTGAGTTTCTTGCTTACATTACTAAAACAGATTTTGTAATGACATTCCTGATGAAATACAGATCTAACACTAAGGGTCTGAATTAGTGATTTTTTTTGTTAAAATCTAAGTTAGTAAAGATTTAAAATAGTGATGCAACATAATTTAAGAAGCAACAGATATATAATACGTTTAGGGAAGCATTATTATTTTGCACTGAGTTAAATCAAATTTTTTTTTATTTTTTCATATATATGTAATCATTTTTAACACAAGTCTAGTGATGTATTTAAAGGAATATATATAGTAATATGATTTTTAAAATCCAACAATTTTTGGCAGTATAAAGATATTTTTTATTGTAAAGTTTGTGTTATAAATCTATGCCATAATATATATTTGGAGCACTACTCTTTATGCATGTTGATTGTATGTGAACAGAAGATAAAGTGCTCGTTTAGATTTGTTATCATAATTTTATCTTTGCAAACACAAATTGAAAATTATATCATTAACACTTTATTTATTTAAAATCACGTTTTACAAAAGTTCTTAATTGGAGATTCCGCACTTCTGCGTGAATTTTTTTCTTTTACCAAATGTGTCAATAAGAATTTCTTTACTGATTTTACCTTGTACTACTATGACTAAATGAGATTAATGAAGCATAAGTATATTATTATTCTTTCATTCCTTTTTTTGATTTTTATATAAATTGATTTGAAAAATTTCTCTGTAATGTAGTAGGTTTTTTAGTTTGCTTAAAGTTCTTGAAATGATATATAAAAGCAATGTAGTGAGATTAATAATATATTTTTAACAGTTAATCCTTGATTAGGTGTTTAATAGCCTTATATTAAAAACATCTAAGGATTTCTTCTTATGATGCAATTTTTACATAAGTTTGAAATTTTTTATAATCAATGTTGTAAAAAATACTTAAAGTGGTTTAATATTTTTTAAATTATTTAGAACGCCAATGAGTTGTTCGAGACTATTTCACAGTGCATCTTAAACGCAATTGATCGGGATGCTTTGAGTGGATGGGGAGTAGTTGTGTATCTAGTGTAGGCATTATATTTTTATATCTTTAAAAATTTCAGGGAGAAAGATAAGGTTACAAAATCATATTTAAGAGCTCGTATGGATTAGATATGATTTTTTAATTATGCAAATTACTATTTTGTAGTTCTTCACATTTAATTCTTATATTCTTAATGTGGTTGATATCAACTTATTTAAATAACCTGAATTATTTTTTTCATATTAATTTTTCTATATCATCCCATAATAAGGACAAACCATTCGATTGATTTTTATATGTTTGTTTATATTATTATCTTTGAACATTTTTTACTAAATAATTTAAAAGACCTTTATAGCTCTGTTAAAGATGTTTTCTACTGGATTAGAACAAGCTATTTTGTTTTGGTTACTGGTTAGCTTTATTCAAAACAAGTCATATAGTGAAAATCACATTGTTTAAAAGTAAAATTATTTGTTCTGAACGAGTCATCTTTTGAAATTTAATTGATGAAAATCTGTTTATTCTCAGATACTATGTAACTGTTTTCTATGAAAAAGTTGCTTGACGTGAAGGTCGTTAATTTATTTTCGTCTGTTTGTAAAAGATACTAAAGAGTGAAATAAAGCGGATGGAAGATAATTTTGAAATAAATATATTTTTACTGCCAAATATTACACGCGATGGCTTCATGTTTTCTCATTGGGTTTAATATTGATTATTTGAGCGTTTTTTTGCTGAAACAGTTGCTAATGAATTCTCAAGTTTTGAAATTTTTTTTCTTAGCTTCGGAGAAAAAAACCTTTACCTGCTCCTTATGTTTTTTTGGAGACGCTTCAATAAGATGAGACTTTCCTCCAGCTTGCTTACGCGTCAGGTTAGGCGCCAGCCAGAGCTTCCGATAGGCAGTGTATTGTTTTCATCTACTAAAACAACCCCCATTACCTACTCTTATACTAGGGCTACGTTACCTTATCACGCCTTCTTTCTCCTCAAGTTTTAAAATAAAATCTAATAATTAATAGCACTAAATATTTATAATTGATGAAATAAGTAGAGACCCCGATATCCCGCACTACGTGTGAGAAAGTTACATTGATCCTGAATCCTATTCCATGTAGAAAACACTAAAATGAATTTATTGTTAAAATTTTTAATGACAAATGAAATATTTACTAAGTGGGCTTATTCACTTTGAATTATAGTTGATTTTAAGTTTTTAAATCTTAAAAACAATATAAATTTCTAATTGACTTTATGAATGCAAGTAAATATTGATCTTAAAATGAATCTAAGAGTGCGTAAGTTGCCAAACCTCGCTTATTAATATAATTTAAAAATATTTTCCAGTTTAATATAATTTGAATTATTACCATATTTTAATGTTATAATCGAACCAATACATGGTATTAATAGTTTACTTTAATCAATCTTTATGTGTTTTATATTCTACCGTTGTGTTGTTGCATTCTGCCTTATTTGGTCAAAATTAGAATTCATGACAACCTTTAGAACTTTATCTCTGCATTTTTTTTAGCTGCTGTATTATCAAATTCTTCTTCTCGTATATCTCAATCCGCTTTTACTCCTGTCTGATAGATGCTATATAAACAGTGTGAATATTTTGGCTCTAAAAAATTTTTTTCCCGTAGCATTAAAAATATTATAATTTTTTTAATCTAACTAGTAACACTCACTTTGTAGTTTTTAGGTGTTTTCAATATTATTTAATGGGCTGAGTATTTTTCCCCTCTCAATTCCGGATTTTTGTATTTTTGAAAAATCTAGATTCTGTAAAATACTTAATAAATCTTCGCCTATAACTCCCTAAGTGGCTTAAATATTCTTCTGTTTTGCATAAATACTCTTCAATTTTTGATCAGGAAACTATTTGCGCCGATTTAGATTATTTTCTAGAGGTGATCTCCTGGTTCTCTTTAATATTTTTGAAAGCACAATAAGACTTCCTTAACATTCTAACATCATATAAATTACAGAAACTGCAATATTAACTGGAAAAAAATTTTCTTTTTGCCTTACATACAAAAAAAAGAAAAATTCAATTATTCACGGTTTAGAATTTTTACAATACAAGCTCTAGTTTAATTTTACTAATTTTTTTATAATTTGGAGTATTCAAAAAAACATTAGAGCCCCACGTATGCTTATTAACGATCAAGTATAAAATGAGCCTTAATATTAACATTCATAATCTGTTAATTTTATATTATTTTGCGTTAACTAAAAAGGCTTTGTAGGAAATATTTTTCCAATCTTTGTTATATAGGACTTCCCTTTTAATAATTCTTGAACATCAGGTAATTGAAGATTTTTATGAAAATTGATATTTATGAGAGCGATAGCCAGAAATATGTAAAACTAACCTGACTGAGATGGGACAATTTTCAAGTTTTAAGTTGATTGTATTCCTATATTACCTGTTTATGGGTGGTTAATGTTAAATGATGTATATTTTTATACAAAAACCGTAGAGTCAAGCGCCAATTTACTGAACCATTTGTCGGATATACAACATAGGGTCTAACTTGGGTACCAATTATCAAGCGGTATGTATGTTTCATAATGTTTATCTACTCGTCCCTCCGAATACTATTAATTACTAATATATACAAAACACAATATGCAGACAAAAGCTTTCCCCTTACTTCCTCGAATTTTGTGTGTATACGTCTATATCCTAAATTTACAGTACAATATTTGGTAATCACATGTTAGAATATATCAATCTTTTATTTTCATCTTCAGTTATTTTACCGAATCCGGCTAAAACATGATTTCTTGTGCACTGATTAAATGTTGATGTTAACAAATCTGTATATTTTAAGATTGTATGCTTTTCTTTTGTAATTTTACGTTATATTCCGAAAGTCAAAATACCTTACTGCCTTTTTCTCATGACTTTTACATTCCGAATAACTTTATACTTTAATAAAATTCGACAGATTTCATCTGTTTTGATGATATTTTTAAAAATTATGAGAAATAGTATTTGAAAAATTTTCGATCAATATTCACGATAATAGCGTGTGATATTCTGCAAAATTTTTGATCAACAAATGATGTAGCTTCGTAAAATATTAATGATTCATATGAAAGTCTATTTTATAATTTAACTCATAAGAATAAACTAAAGCTATTTATAAGGATGAAGCTTCATTAAATATTATAAATAAAGTCCATGAAAAGTAAAAATATAATACATTTGTTTCAATATTGTCGCACACCCACACAAATGTAATAACCCCGGCATAAAATCATGTGATATTTTCATCATTTTTAAACCTCTAGTGCAACTTTTATTTTATGAATTTTTATTTCTGTTACCATACTCAATGAACACTTAAAACATCCATGGACCTACCTCCAGATAGCCGATCAGGGAATACATGAGGCTGCCCGCTTAATAATGTATTACTGGCTGGTTACCATAAGGGTATCACAATTATACAGGGTGTCCCAGAAGTCGTGCACCATGTAGATTTTCATTAAAATAAAAATAAGTATCATTTTATTAATCAAAATTATAATAGATGCTCAAATTGTTCACCTTCAGCATTAATACAAGCAT
>LDMZ01013482.1:0-10223 GCA_001455285.1 Sphaeromyxa zaharoni
TTCAATAACTATTTTGAAATTAATATCCAACATTATCCCTATCCTTCCTCTTCAATCTATATCAGTAATAAGTATTTTAAAGATCGGATAATAAGCCTAATTTTTTGATACGTGACAAATTAAAACTTATGTCTAATTCACTATCATCAGAAGTTATACACATTTTGTTGTTTTAACGTAAGATGTAATAGATCTTTGACGTCCTAGAGACCACAACAGAGAATAGGATAAAACCATAAGAAATACATCGGTTCATCAAATTGATGAATCAAGATTGGATTAAACACTGTAGGGACAAAAAACATTATCTACATTTTTATATGTTCAAAATGTTTACATCAGATCACATTTACATAAAGGAAATTGAAATATTCAGAGAAAAAATTCTTATAGATTTTAATATGAATATTTAAATAATAAAAATGTGTCAGTTACTAAACGAAATGAAGGATATTAACCTAAGGACCAAAAACAAAAATCGACTAAATCAGTCAATTTATTTTTGCTGATCATCACGTTATCTTGAAAATAAAAAAAATTTGATGATATAGTTACTTTTTTATTCTGTTATCTCTAGTTACATTAATTAATTTCGATCTAACGACAAACAAATGTAACTTGATGAAATAAGATATGGATTGAACAAATCATATGATTCCAGAAATATATTTTATTTTAAATTAAATAATGGTGTACATATTTTTTGTATCACCACTTAGCTGAATAATATTTTAGGAGAATAGATTGGGTGCTGTAGTGTATTTAGCCAAATTCTGTTTCATTCAACTACAAAAATACAGTTTAAAATTGCTACTCTAGATAAAAAAGGTGTTCATTCCTCATACGCTTGATAAAATATTTTAGCTTGTCCAAGAAAAAAAAATTTATATCGAATTAGGGATTGAATAATGATTTCAAGAGCTTTTGAATAAGGGCACGATTGATGGAACATCATAAACCCTACGGTGATATTAACAAAATTGAAGCGAAAATAAATAAAAAAAGTAAATAAGTTCACGAACTCATTTCATGATAATTCGTAATGTGAAATAAATATATACTAGTCCGAGATAACCTTGTGGGATCGTCGCTTATAATATTATGAATTCATATTGACTTTAAGATACATATAATCTTATTTTCCGTCGGTTTTCCTAAATGTAGAAAAAAGTGATCATTGATGATATTTGATAATTCCATTTTGAATTTAACATTTAGACAAAATTAAAAAAATTAAAACCTTCAAAGAAAGTGAAAAGGATCATATCACACCCAGAACTCATAATAATGGTTGAAAACTTCGTGTGCTCGTTTGTATTCAACGCACGATTACACGAATAGGAAGCTATACAAATTAATAAGGCGAACTTTTTACCTTTGGATGTGCCAACCTTTAATTAATGATGTATATTGTATTACTAACAATCCAAATCAAGTCTCATTTATATCAATAAGAATAAATCTTTTGATTGCTTGCAAAAGCATTCCCAAAATTTTCAATGATGTGCATCACTAATAATAGCTCTTTCTAAGGGTACATATTTTTTCAAGTGGTATTGTCCTTAAAAAAAACTTCTATTGCCCTTCATTTATTTATTTCTAATGAAGCAGTGCCCATACGGACCCCGCACTGGTTTTTGATCCCTCCATGTTTATAAAAATTCGGAACTTAAGGAGAGCGTAGAAGTGGCTCTGTTATGTCTTATTCCATGAAGGGTTAAGATATGTATAAGTAACATACTGGCTATGGCATCTTTTGTACACTTAAGTATTTTTTATTGTTGCTGCTTCACTCCTTGAAGTTTATTGATCTAAATTATAGCAACATGTCACTGTATAATTATTGGTAAAAGATTTGCATATATTTTTAATCAACTGAAGTTTTTTAATAATTTTATGCTATTAACCCAAGGAAATTAAAAAATTCCAAGCCTTATACACTTAAAATGAATAAATGTTTTTTATATAAAAACAAAATTTTCTGCCGTGTTACATTAAGTTATCAAAATGACAATACTCCAATTTATATTTAAAAATGAAAATAAAATCCAAAGATATTTGAATATGTACAATAAGATTAAAATATTCCTATTCTAAAAAAAATTCTTTATGCTTTATTTTTACCTTTGATTAATTGTTTTATAATATTTTAAACCCTAGAAGAAGCATGAAACTTTTTAGTAGCCACACACATTCTATGTCAATATGTTTTTAACTAAATTTTTTCCAATTCTATCCTCTGTTACTCGCTCTAAGAAGATTTGCATTATTTATAATCACACTTTAGCAGTATGAGTAAACCTTTAAATAACTTTAATCAAAAGCTTAAAGATGAGCTGGATTCGTCATAAAGCTCCAAGGACAGATTGTTGTGCGACCTAAATTAAAGAGACCTTTAAAACGCCATTTCTATACTTCAAATAAACCTCTAAAACTGAATATTTGATCAGATAAATAAATTTTAAATGTATAAGTATATATCGGAAAAAAAGTTAAAAACAATAAAGTAGAGTTCGAATTCGGTATACTTGTATTCTTCTTTACCATACACGTGTTTTTGACTTAAGCTACTCAAGGATCAACTTAAAGTAATCTACTGAATGCGATGAAAGAGTTTTAAAAGAATATTGTATGATTACGTTTATGAAAACCAAATAATATGTGTTGTATTTGTGCCTCTTGTTTATCACCCCTGAAACTAATCTGTACATAGGTCAGAATCAATATTTTAGGGATATCTGATTATTCCACCTCTTTCTGTCTAAAAGCTAAAAATTATTTTTTGTTTATACTTCATTCTTAAGGTCTATTAACTTTCAAAAATTAGAACTCTGGATAACTCATCATACAAAACAATTTTTGGCATCAATTAAAGGTATCAGCAAAGAGTCTAGTTTATGAAAAAAAACTAAAAGAACTAACACTTATTTTCATGTCATATATTATTAACAATTTTAATCAATAGTTTAAAATCATTTCAATAACCCAAATCTCAAAAAATTATTTTCAAAACGATCTTGCTTTACATTTATATAAAGATGTTTTTTCTCAAATATTACTAAAGTTTGTAATTATTTTCTCAATATAAATGCTATCAATCATAGTAAGATCATTTATTTTTATATTTTGAATTCTTTCAAATTCAATCACATAAAATTGAAGGAATGAAACGATATATTAAATTTAATGAAATATTAAAATATTCATGAGTGATGAAATACTTAAGTTTTTCAAATCACTTTTCTTAGTAATTACTAAAAAAAATTGGTAAATTTATATTTGAAGTCAATTACAAGTCAAGAGGTTGATGAATTAAAGAGAGAACACTGGGACCCCTAATAAAGACGAGATAAATTTCACATAAAATGAAATATCTGAATTTTTATTATGAAAGCAAGCATGGACGGGAATGACTGTTTCTTACAGAAATATTAATAAAATCTGATTGTGCATAACAATAACAAGTTTTGATACTATTCTTTAAATTGTTCATATTTTTAAAAAGCAAACAGTGAGTTTATAGTTTCATTTTCCATTAATAGTTTGTAATTGTCAAGGTGGATATTCGTCTGTGACCAATGTAGGTTGCATTTGAAATCGAAGGTCTGATAAGTTAGCGTAGCCCTAATATAAGGGTAGGTAATGGGAGTTGTTTTAGTAGGCGAAAATCCTACACTGCTTGCCAGAAGCACTGGGAAGCTCTGGCTGGCGCCTAACCTGACGCGAAAGCGGGCTGGAGGTAAGTCCCATCTTACTCAACCGCCTCCAAAATCATAAAGAGCAGGTAAAGGTTTTTTTCTCAATAGCTAAGAAAAAATAATATAGGTTGCACTTAATAGACATTAAGATATCCATCCTGTTTTAGATTCGTTTTAAAAAATACCTAAAATCTATTAAACAAAGTAGTATTGGTCTATAAAAACGGTGTTAACAAATATTTCAGATTGCAATGATTCCATACAAGTATTTATTTACTTGTGTTATGTTTAAAGCTTTGTCAAAATCGAATAAAGATAATTATTTTCCACAATCATTAGAATTGAAAACCTAATAAGTTTAAGAGATTAATTTTTTCTGTAATTTAACTATAATTATTCTGTACTGTTTCCATATTTCTATCATGATTCACAGGTTTCAGATTATTATATATACCATATCCAGGGATGACAAGTTTGTTCCTTCAATTGTTCAAAAATATTTAAATTAACATTAAGAAAAGTTAATACTTTACCATTTTTCCAAAAAAATTAACCTAAAACCAATTTCTAAAAGTAAAATATTTTTGTAATCGAATTTTTGCATGTTTCATACTTTTGGAATAACCAAGAAGCCCTTAAACGGAGATAAATAAATAAATTTAGGTTGATTCTAAAATATTATGTGCTCAAAAGTTAACATTAGATTCTCGTTCCTTTTGAAGTTGTATTGGTTTATTTCACGTGAACGAAAACATCGAATTCTGTATATGGTCCCATTCCTTGTTCTTGTTAAGATATAGTATTTATTAAAATGTCTCTTGTCATATATAAGCTTTTACCAATCTGTTGGAAAAGCTGCCTAGAGAAAACTTCATTAAATCAGGCACCAGGAAAAATATTAGAAAAACCCAAAATTTGAGGCAACCAGCATTCCGATCTAGTTATCAATTTTTTATTTATTACTAAAGATGATTTAACTTTGGGTGTATAACGTAGATTCATAAACCGCAATTCAGTCCTTGGCTAATTTTCACGCACAACAAAAGTATAAAAACGCATCATAGTACTAATAAAATATCATTATGATCCATGAAAACAATAAATATATTTATAAACTAAATTTCATGATTTAAGGTCCCCATGTTGCTTACAATGAATGTGATACAATTGATTGTGTTCAGTTACATATGCAGAGGGTTCTATAAATTCTTTTTTACAGTATAAGCAAAGGCTATATTGTTTAAAAACAAAAAAAAACGAATTTAATGTATCAGAATGCTTCAAACCGCATAAAAAATCTAGGTAATGAAATTAACTAAATAGCAGAAGCCATAATAAAAAAGACAAAAGCTTTTTTCTAACTGAAATTGATAGAAACTTATAAATGCATGGGAGTAGAGAACTTTTATATATTTTTTAAAGCACGGAATTATTTTAGAATTCTCTGACATTATATATATATATATATATATAATTTATACTATTGATAAAAATTTTAGATCTAAAAAATATTAAACATACGAGAACGTTAATAAACATCTAACTTCTGTTGGTAATATAAGAATTGATAATCTTTTTAAAGCAGCTGATAAAAAGGAAAAAAATATGGCTTATTACAAAAATTATTTTTGTAGTAAAAATACTAAAGGTTTGATAATATTAATTATTTTCCTGGATTGAAATTAATTGTAATAAGAAAGGTATGAACTAACCCTCATTAAGAGCCGGATATGCGATGTTATCAAACAAATGTGGACAGCACAAAATAAGAGAATATCAACGTTTAGCGGTAGTGACAAGAGAAAAATATTACCGTGTTTCTATTTTATAATTTCGAACACGTTTCCATCTAAACCGGTTTTTTTCCGCCCAAGTAACATCGGGCAGGCTTCAAACAACCGTAATTAATCCATATAAGAGCAAATTAATAATATTTAGATAAAATGTATATCATAGTTATTTAGCTGCTTATCTTTGAGATATTTATATATAAAATAAGTAAAATTGGTAGATTCATAATTATTACCTAAAACTTTATTTTACATAGGGTCATAATGCTTGAAATTTGTCCAAAATATTAGTTAAAAAAAATAAATAATATAAAATTACTGTAAACATCTAACTCGATAATCTGTACTGTAACAGGATAGTTTGAATATGGGCATAGAATCTAGAGTAAAATTATATATTGCAAAAGATTTTTCACTAGACAATTAAATATTTCAAAAATATATGTAGCTTATTTGCAATCATAAGATGCTATTAACTCACAAATGAATTGATATTTTCATACATAAACATTAGTTCAAATTATTTAAAGCAAACAGTTTTAAATCGGTTACAGTTCAAGAAACATCTATTGATCGATTGTAATCTCTTCAAGAATGTAGTCTGGGGGTTAACAAAATACAGTAATTTCACAAATTTTTGATTTAGCAAATAAAATTCTGAAAACCGTGTAAAAAATTTGTTGTTAAACATCAAAATGTTATTCCAAGCTTTAAACTATCATTTAAATAGATTATAAAATAATTCACATTTATTTAAACTATGAAAAGTTAAAAAAGTTTGTTTCTTAAAGTGATATATTCCTAAACATTATTTTGTCTTTGCTTGAAAGATGCTTCATTTATATCAATCAAGTACATATAACGAAGTATATTTAGCGATATGAATAGTTCCCAATACACCAAATACTAATAAATATCCTAAAACTCGTAGAATAAACAATATGAAGTCTTCTTAATCGATGATCGTCTTAACCGTGATTGAAATAATTTTTGGTTTCTTTTTAATATAAACTATTTAAAAATTACGTTAAAATAAATAGTTGAAATATCAAAACTTAAAAGATTACTTAAATTGATTTACGGTTTGAAGCTTTTGATACAGTTCTTATTTTATATAGAATTAAACCTGTCCTCAGATATCAAAAAAGGTGTATTGTGGTGGGTAATGAATTTTCTATTGATCTATAATAAAGGCATTATATCAACAAATTAGAGGAACTATTTTACCATAGTTTTTCAATAGTTTGTATTCAATTGATTTGTGAACCATATATGAGCGTAAGACATTCATCGAGTTTAAAAGGAACTTTGACATTGAATTTACATCCCAGTCTGCAGGAAGCAGATTAATGGCCTATTCATCAAATATTAAACATTAAATTTAGTTACATCTGTAATATAGAAGTAGCTCCCATAATTGTTCAATAAAGATTTTATAACTTCATTCCGTTTCCTATATTAATCAATGAAAAATTAATGATATATTACGGTTTTTCAATTTTTAAATAAAATCTAAGAAGCATAAGGAATAAACCATTCCTATTTAATCCTGAGTCCTTTGCCTATTTATAATAGTTTTCATCGGTAACTCAAACCAATTTGGCTTGCAAACAATATTTCTCAGCGTATTCATAATTACTCAAAACGTTAACTATAATTCCTAGAGCTTCTTCATGGTGTCCCATCTATAATAAAGGAAAAAGTAAATAAAATGTAAACTCTACTAAGAATAATAACCCTTTCTTCGTGTAAGAATCCTTCAACAAGATACGTTAGAACAACAGCAGGATCATAGTAAAGAGACTTTTCAACAAAATTTTTGAACCTTTGCCTTGTTTCAAAGATTTCATCTTGGAAAGGAGAGTTTTTCATAGATAAAACCTTTTGTAAGAGCTTTATGGCAAGCTCAGTATGAATATCTTCAGACTATCTATATCAAAGTAGAAAGAATTATTAGACTATGTCATTATTCTGATCTACCAAGAATTCAAGGTATTGAACCATTTCTGATGGGTACTTTGACAAATATGAAATTATTTTGTTTTTATCATTGAAGTAAGATAAGGACGATTCAGGATTTGTAAAGATCTATAGTATTTGCTTGAAAGCTCTTATTTTATACCCTTATTGACAATGACGGTAAAAGTTTGAAGCACCAGTCAACAGTGTTCCAAAAGATAGCCTCATCCACCAAGCTAAAAAAATAATTTACATATAAGTCTGTAAATAAATACCCGACCCTGACACATATCTCATAAATAAAGAACTCACAGTAACCGAATATGACCAAAAGATTATATTAAAAGAAGAGAATGGTTAATTTATGGGTATAAAATCTTATTCAACACAGTTTGATCCATTGTCAATAATTTCAAAAATTATTTATAGCTACATTTGAAAAAGTATGACATATTTAACACTGAAAGAAAAGAGTTTTCAAAAAATAAAAAAAGAGAGTAATAAATATATCTTGAATTTGAGTATGTATAATTACAAAAAATGTAAAAATGAATAAATGTTCAAATCATCAACTAAGAAGAGTTAGCAAAGAAAAATCGAAATTTATTAAAAATATTACTCTTGTTATATAAGTTAAATTAAAGAGTAAACTAAATATTTATCTACATAAGTTGATTTCAACAAAGGTATTCAATTGCTAGTTAAAATAGAACAAAAATATAACATAGGTGTTTTAAAAATATGTTAAAATTATTTTTTAAGGGTAGATGCAAGATTTTCAGGTCACGGCAATTACATTAGAAAACTGTAATGAAATCATAGGTGCAATTATGAGAACACGATTGGATGTTTCAAACATTAATGCTCAGTATATACTAAAAATTAAATACATAGCATGTTTGATTATAAAATATTCAACAAAAAAGTAGGAAATGACAGGGTCAGCTTATGTAGCCTAAAAAAAGAACTTAAACTAACTTTTGGCAATGATCAATAATGGTATTAAATTGATCCGTGATATCCAAATTATTCGATTTCCTATCCATACAAATTCTATACAAACATTCATTAGTTTAAATAATAGGGTTAACTTTTTCCACAATTCTATAGCTTCTCCTTCCTTTCCTCGATTGAAAATGAAAAACGCCAGCAAGTTCATTTTCTATACGATTAAGATTAAGATGATTATAAAATACGCCAGAATTATTTAAAATTTCGTAGGATTCCTTAAAGTTGCAGAAATTCTTTTCTTTTATGAAGGATGATAAGAATTGATCATCGACCTCTACCATTAACTGAAGTAGTAGTGTATCGATATCCTGGTTCAATTTAACAATATTCAATGCATAAAACTGGTAAAATGTTACTGTACACATCAAGAGGTCGGCAAGCTTTCTAAATTTTGATTAATTGTTGCATAAGGTAATAATACCAGCAACTCTCGAATGAAATCTTTAAAGGTATTCATATATGCACTATCACTTCTAACTAAATTTAAGTAATAATTTTAAAAAGATATGAAACTCAATTCTTTTATTTTTGAGCAAGATGAAAATTTGTACTTTGTAAGATTGATATTCTTAGTAGTTTTCAAAGCTGAATCCAATCCAATAAACTAATATGGGAAGATATAGGTTTGTAATTAAAAGGTACATCGTATACATCTAGTAAATTTTCTAATATATAATCCTTGGCAATTGAAAAGAGACCAAGCTCAATATATGAATATACAATATGCAGCTTTCCACGCTTTTCCAACTTGGCTATTAATTATGAGTAAAAAAATAATACATCATTGATTTCATTTATATCTTTATATTTTTTAAAAAGTTCAATCAAGAAAACTGCATCATCTACTCTGTTTTCTTCGAGTAAAGATTCTACCTATATTGGCTAATAGTTTGCGGATGGTTTGATGATGCCTGTACAGAAGGGGCGATTTCTACAACTTCGATTACACTATCAGAGGTGACAATATATATTTTTTCGTAAAATGAATATATTCTAGATGTTTCCTACAAGTTTTAATAAAATTTATCAGTTAGGATCACGCCAATGAATGATTCCTGTAATGGAATATTTTGATCAATGCTATAAAATCATGAAGTATATTTTAATTTTCATTACCTTGCAAACATAATTTCTGTTGGAGACAAATAAACATGATAGCATGAGAAGGGTAAGTAGTCAATAATTTGATTGACAGATACAACTGGTTGAGAAACAGGTAATCCTTCAAAATTAACTATTATTCCCATGTTAGTCGTTGATCCATTAACGAAAAATTCATCCTAATTATTATAACCGAGAAAGTAAACAACAAAATTTTTATGAACAAAAGAAAAATTAAAAATGGGAAAATATGAAACGAAAAATCTATTTTTTACTTAAAATTTACAATCTAAATTCCAATAAAATGTATTATATTAGAAATTATATATCACAAGTTCTATTTTAAGAATGTTTGCGTCATCAAGAATTTTTCAAATCCACTTAAGTGTTCTTGGCAAAAAAATAACTCCGAGATAAATTATTAAACTAAACGGTTTTAAATAAATACAAATATATTACTCAAGAATTGATAACATAACTGAAGAGTTCCTATTTTGCGTAACGTTTTAAAAAAAATAAGTTTAACATAACAAATGAGAGAACGAAGGCCAATATTGGTAGCGTAACCCAAGTAAAAGGGTAGGTAATGGGGTTGTTTTAGTGGATGAAACTCCCACACTGCCTGTCAAACAACCTGGGAGGCTATGACTGGCGCCTAACCTGA
>LDMZ01013495.1:0-23309 GCA_001455285.1 Sphaeromyxa zaharoni
ATATATATAAATAAATTCAGCTAGAATACAATGCTTTGGTGATGTATTTCATACTGGAAAGGCATATGCAAGGGAGAAATAAATAATCTGGAACTAAAAATTGTTTGATATAAGTGATTATGTTAATTTTGAGACAGTGATTTATTTTCCAATATTTTTAAAAGAACTGGAATAAATAAAATTTCAATACAGTATAAAAATAGCGGTCGAAAAAGATCCATTTTAATATATTTCCTTTCAAATTCATTCCGGAACTATTTGAATGAAACTACAGGAACTGATATTTATAGGAACATGTTTGATTTGAATGCTATTATTACCAAATTCTGTTATTTCTAAAATATTATATGCTCACAGTGAATGATTATTCCAATATTTTATACATTTTAAACATAATTTCCATCACTTTAATCAGCATAAATTATGAAATATTTTAACAACCAATTTATAATAAGTAAAGACGAAGGTTCCTGGTTCGTGGGAATTCAGAATAACAATCAAAATTGGACGAACACTCTGACGATAAAGTCAATTTGTACTATACATCACTTTTTGAAAAATATCCGTTGATAATCCTGAAGATTGTTCGGTTTTAGAAATTATCCGATAAATTATTTATAAATATATATTCTCTATAATTTTACAGCTGGAAAATCTTTGAATTTGTTTGGGATGAAATTAAAATTTGTGATTATAATATTGGTAACCATTTATAACCTGTTCTATTCCTCTTTTCACCTAAAACTATGCCATAAAAATATTTTTCAAGTTTGCGAACTTCACAAATTAAGCCTGACGAATATAAGGAAAGAATTTACTCATTCGATGAGTATTCCAAAGAAATATAAAAGCTAAATAGTTAGAATAAATTTTTTCAAATAGGAAATCAGGACAGTGATTTTTTTAAATTACTGGTTAGATATGATTGTAATGATATTTCAAACAAATTCCCTTTATTAAAATAAAAATCTATTATTTCGGAGTTTGCAATTATGAGAGTATTTTTTCTGGAAAAAGCGAGCTATATTAAAAAGTTACTGATTTTCGTAACATATTAGTGTGATTCCTTCTGAACAGCATCTTTTTTACTAATTTTTTCAATAAATCTTTGCAGAAAATTCTTTAGAGAGATAGAATTTTGAGGCTGTATAAGTAACATACAGCGGTCTTTACTGCTCTATAAAGTAATAAATACGCAAAATATATATAGCATCACATTGTTTTGGAAGTATTGTCGTATCCCACGAACACGGACGAGAGGAGTGACATTAGATAAGTAATTCTATTTAAGTATGTTTAAAATTATAATAGTGGATACAAATCATTTCATATGGGACAGCGCACCGCTGACTGTAAGTAAATCTGTAATTAATCATTTTGAAAAACCGTCATCCACCTCATAAAAGTACGAAAGTATCGTCTATAAAAAAGGAATATGAGATCATTTTTTTATATTAACATAAATGAAAAGTTTAGAAAATTGTGGAATCCCGTCAGTGGCTGACCAGTTTTCACGTAGTATGAAAACATCGACTTAGCTTTCGGATATCGGGTTTTAAGAGAAATAATATATGTATTTAAAACTTAGTGAAATAAGTAGTTACTACTACTCACGTCTTTCCACTCGCTTTTCGCTGCCGCCCGCCTTTATCATTATGTGGGCGTTGGCACCACAAAAATAAAGTGATTTTATGTTGTTGGATATATAAAAGTTGAACATTTAGTGTTAATCAGATAATTTCATATATTAATATTTCAAATGGAAACAACATCAATAACAATGTTTTTGAAACAGTCACATATTACAAATCAAATGGTTGGATATAAACACAATAAAATAAATAAAGGAAGCTCATAATCGGCTACCAATATGAATTTGGTTTTAGGTAGTTATTTCAATAAAGACCACGCTTTCAAAAGAAAACACAGGAATATATTTAGTAACGTATTTCTAACTGTTAAGAACTTCCAGTTTACAATAAAATCTAGTTTTTAAATCAAACTCATTGCCAGATTTGAAAGCCCAGTCATGAATTACTATTTTATAGCAATAGAAATAGAATAAAAACATAAAACATGAGAAAAACCATATAAAATAAATATAAATTCGAACGAGCTAATAAATCTTTAGACAAAATATTTTTTTAAGAGCGTTTCCGTTGCATAACTTGGAGGATTATATACTTAACACACGTTATACGTATACGTAAACCACAATGATATTTAACACGAATCATAGTAACCATTCACTAAATATAAGTGAGAACTTCATTGCTAGATGTGTAACATGCAAAATATCCATTAAATTTTAATTATTCATGCTTTTAACGCATTAAACGAAGGTTTGATAATTTTAATTGAACTTTATAACGTGTAGATTTACAAGATTAACATTCATAATATGAAACTTACGTTTCATCAAACATATCTAGCATGCGAAATAACCGAGTTATTCCCCAAAATCTCCTTGAATGAATTGACTAGCCAAGATTATCATAAGCATCGATTATATCAAGCAAGTGAGAAATATTTCAATAGATGCGAGTCTTGATTTTATACTTAAACAGATTATTGCAAAAATAATTCAAGATATACTTCGTAGCAAATGTTCTGAAGCTTGAACCGTTTTAGATCCAGTTGAAATCTACATTGGTACTGCATAAAATAATTAAATAAATTTATTAACTCAGCTCTATAATAAGTTGCCATATTCCATAACGATTTCTAAAAACATCTGACCTGAAAAAATAATAAATTTCTAATTTTTATAATTGAGGAAAATATTTTTATGATAAAATATATTATAGCATATAAATACACTACAGAATAGTTAATCTTGATCAAATTTAATTTTTCTTCCACCCCGATTGTTAAAACCACCTCGGGAAAATCCACCTCTTCCACCACCAAACGATCCGCGATTTCCAAAGGAGCCTCGACCTCCGCCACCAAATCGACCTCGGTTATCATGGCGCTTAAACCCAAATCCACGATCTCCTCTACCTCGACCACCGAAGCCTCCTCTATGGTTTCTTGATCCAAAATGACCTCGTGAAAAATTACCACCGCCACCACCCTGTCCACGTGGAGCAGCGAAATTAATATAAATATACGATCCATTTATTTCCGTATTCTGCATTTCATTTTTACACTGTTCAGCTGTTTCACTATCTTCAAATTCTACAAATGCAAAGCTTTGAAAAGTAGACATTATCAAAAAATAAAAACCCTTTAAACGATCCGTCAGGAGTGGATGACATTCTAACATCTTTTGCGGAACCAAAGTGACTTTTAATGTCATCAGGCGTTGTTCCTTCAGGAAGATTTTTGACAAATAGTATGTTAGTATTGGATTCCTTACTAAACCTTTGTGAAGGGTCATCTCTTTGTCTTCTTGGTTTTGCAACCGATATTGAAACCTCGAGTCCACGTAATTCCTTCCCAGTTAGAGCTACAGCAGCTTCCTGGTCTTCTTTTGAAGCGAATTCAGCAAAAGCAATACTAAAAAGTAAAAAATGTTTGAATAAAAATTGACAAAAAATTGAATAAATTCATGTAAAACTTTTTTTTATAACATATAAATTCAAGAGTATATAGTAAACTTTAGATAATCCAGAATAGGATCATTTATTTTTTTCGGGTTAGCATGAGTTCTGGCAAATCACAGATACTTCATATATGAAGTATCAAAATTTAAAAATTTCTAAATAAAATTCTAGTATGAGTCTAAACAAACCGGATAACAGTTCTAAATTATGTAAGAATTTATTTTTTCAAAATAAAAATTTCAATGAAAAACATAAATGGGACCTTCGTTTAATACTAAAATTTTATTGTGAAATCCTTTGAATACACATATAACATATAAGCTATAGCTCAGTAATGGTAAGCCATTTACATAATAAAACAGAAATCGTATATTGAAAAAAACAGTACATTGACAGTGAAAGAACAGAAATTCTCCAATTTAAAGGATTAAATTCAGAAAATTGTGAGTAACGCTCGTTTCATCACAAGGTATTGGGCTTCAAGAATCTCTCATAATTAGCAACATGACACCAGCCGCCAAAAATCCCTTTTACTATCTTCCTGACAGACCAAAAAAATTTTTAGGTCTCATGTCAATGGAATTGGATAAGTGATTATCTTGGCAATAATCTTGATATGTAATTTTCTATATTCACTCACATTTTGGAACAATTTTTAAACAATTCAAGAAAAATATGTAAAATCTTTTTAATCATCTGAGTGTAAATAGCAGAACATTAAAGACATTTTTTAGAATCAATTCCCTTGTCAAACAATTTCTAATAAATTGTGGGAATGAAAAGATAAAAATAACAAAATGTCGATGGCTGGACGCCTTAAAAATTATATAAAAAATCTGTCGTTAGCACAAGGAGCCTTCAAAAATACGATTAAAAAAATTAATTTATCAGAAATAAAATAATCGGAAACATCAGTTAGTTTTATCATCTCCAGTATCTATAAAACACCGAAGACTTCGTTTAAAATTTATATTTCATTCCTGATATTGGGCATTATGCTGTTCAACATGTATCTCTCAAATGTATATTTCTTGAAATAATAACAAAGTCAGCATGATAAAATTTATTGTCGCTTTATGAAAGTATAGTATCTGATGCGATAATTTTGTGCAACGCAACGAATGATTCAATAAAGGTCTTAAAAGAAGCATGATAATTTTATGCCAAGAGCCCCAGATTAATCAATAACTTATAGAACAATCTTCAAACCAAAACGGCATTTTTGGATTAACAAAAATTTAAAACAACAACTCACCATGTGTCAAACATGTCCGATTTCTTCCTTGGAACAAAAACATCAATGGCTGATAAATCATTTTCTTGGAAGAATGATTCTAGATCTTGATTCGTTATATTTGAGTGGAGATTTGATATAAAAATCCGAAATGATTCTTCCTGATCGTTGTTCTCTTTAAAGGATCTTTTAGCCTGCGGTACTGGTTCTACCTCCATCGTCTCACCATCATCACCGACATCCTCAGAACTCATAAGTATGGTCGTTGATTCTTCTTGTACCTCCTCAACGTGATCATTGGCTGATTCCTCAAAAGTTTGGTCATTATTCACATCCTCATCAAAATTCTCTACGTCCTCAACTGGTTCCTGCACCTCCTTCCTCTTTGAAACCTTCTTCTTATTCTTTTTCACCTTATTCTTAAGAACAACCTCTTCTACGTCTTTAACCTGCTTCTTACTTTTCTTCGAACCGCTTTTAACTTTATCAGCCTAATCATCTTATAACGAATCCACAAAACAATGAACCTTATCACCCTTCCTACCTGCCATGTGGAAAATAGCCAAGGCTCAGTGATCAGTGCGCTTGCTCAATAATAATTTTCAGTAACGTGTTTACCTTAATGCATGATGAGTTTATTTTATTTTTATCCTTCTGAATGTCATTGTATCTAATTTGTATTTTTTTAATGATAATATAATATATTTTTGTATCTGAAATAGGGGAATGTCTCTGGCTATTTTTCTTTATTTATGTTTTCGTGATGGTCACGTCATACGTTCAATTAATTAAATATTATGCAGATTAGTTACTAAAGGGAATTTTGATCTAATTTACCCAGGAGTTAGATTTTAACACAAGCTTACCTATTTTATTTCAAATTTTGTTTGTTAGGGTTAGTTTTATATAACCTTCAAATATCTATGGAGAGATCAAAATGAATCACATGATCTTGTAACCCACCAAATCTGATAGTGACGTATTCAATTATGAGCACTAGGCTTATAATAAATTGATTTTAGCGAGCTTCTTTGGTACAGAATAGTAATTTCCGTCTAAATATCAACGTATTTTATATAGTCTCCAACGATTGATCCCATTTTGATAAACTTTCATGCAAAGTGAACAACCTTGCTGGTATATATGTGATATCTGAGATGGCCCAAAAATATTTTCTTGGAAAAGAGCATTACAATTATTTCTCCACCTTGGCTTCATATATTTTACGTCACTTTATTTTAAAGAACATACAACTATACCCACATAATGTCCTTACTGACTAACCTACCGGTGCCTAATCCCGATTAATAATATATTTAAACCTCTATTATCAGAAAAGATTCAAACGAATGATTTACTTATTTAATTTCAGTTTTTAGGATAATCGAATTTACCTAAATATACTTGAGAGAAATTTAATTCAAATTAGATTAAAAATACCTCTCATTAATGCAATTTACTGATAATCAGGATTAACAGAATATTATTTGTATGATTAGAAAATAAATTAATAGAAACTAGAGTTTTCACTGTTCAGGAATCTGGAACTGGTACTGAATTTAGAGTAATATTAATGAATAAAAACCGTTGTTTATAACCAGTGTAAAATTTAACTCCGATCATTAACAAATGCACAGGAACCGGTAAGTGTTTTGTTTTCATTGAAATTTCTCTGAATTGTTTACTTGTTCGTGGATTTTTTATTGTCGGAAATTCCATATGAATTATTAATTTGTTTTAATTATTAATTCTTGTGAATTCGAATTTATTTTTGTAAAAGAAATTTATTTGAAAAAAAAAATTATTTTTTAGTTATTAATAAAATGTTAAAAGTTTTCCTACAAAATTTTTTAGATAAATTGTAATTATTAAATGGATTTACTATATGATAAATCCATATCTTTCAGGTATTTCAGATATTTACTTTCTAATACTAATTTTTTGGAATATTATTATGCAAAACATTGAAAGGATCTGTCGGTGTTAAAACTATTTTTCCATGTTTCCGTAGGTTTATTCGTAATCACAATTGAAAAAATTTGTGTAATATATATAATGTTCGGGTGTCGTTGGATGTTGTCGTCTAGCGTGCTACATTATTGGTGTCAGCTGTAAAACTCATAATGCCGAAATTATTACCCGTATTTTTGATGGAAGATACTACTGGCCAGGTATGGGAAATGATATCGAAAATTGGATTTGCGAATGTTTAGTTTGTGCAAATAACTAAACAAAAAACTATACATCGGAATGTAAGCTAATAGCTCTTTCATGTAAAAAAAGGTTTGATTTTTGGGAAGTCGACTTTACGGGACCGCTCCCTATCACAAAGAACGGTAATCGGTTTATCATTATTTTTATCGATCACTGTTCTAAATGGGCAGAGACCGTTCCTATAGGTGATCAAACTGCAGAAACCGCAGCAAAAGCACTGGTTAATTGCGTAGTATCTCGATTTGGAATACCGTCTAGGATCCATTTGGATCAAGGATCTCAGTTCGAGTCAGAATTATTTCAGGACCCGTGTAAACTGTTGAAACTAAAAAAAACGAGAACAACACCTTACCATCCGGCTGGTAATGGTTTAGCTGAAAGGACAGTAAAAACTATCAAAGAGGTATTGACCGATTATGTGGACGAATACCAGTGAGATTGGGACGATTACATTGACCTGGCACTGTTCGCAATAAGAGCGGCAACAAACTCTTCTACTAAACACAGTCCCGCAGAACTTGTATATGGCCAGAATATATCAATACCTGTAGATTTTTAAATCGTTAGGAAGGACAGTAGCAAAAATAATTATCACGTTAAGGTTGAAGAAATTAAAAAAAACTAGAAGCATCATTTAACAATATTAATCAAGAATCTAATAAAGAGAAATCTTATGAAATTTACTTTAACAAAAAACTAAATGAAATTAAACATAAACTCGGTGATCTAGTACTAACCAAGTTTTACGAAGAGGTTAGTTACAACCGAGGTTTGATGGCCCATACAAAATCATAGAAGTCAACCATCCAAATTATGTCATTCAATCAACTTCGTTTCCATTCGAGACTAAAAGAATTCACCATAGTTTATTTTATAAATATAAAGTTCCTTCAATGTTTCCAACTCTTGAAAATGAGACTCAAAATAGGAGCTCTCAACCAGAAAATTATCCCGATGAAGAACTAAGAAGATCTAATCGCATAAGAAAACCAGCTCAGTATAGTGTTTACAAACCTCAAAAATAATTATACTAGAGTAGTTTTGTAATATATATAATGTTCGGATGTCGTTGGACGTGGTCATCTAGCGTGCCACAATTTGATTCCATAAAAGATTTTTTTGTGCAAAATAAAATCTGATCATATAAATTATTTCCACCTAATAATTTGTTATATAATTAATCCTTCATTAAAAATTAAATTTAATTGAAACATGTAAAGAATTATGGAATAAAACATGCTATCATAAAGAAAATGATTATTATAAACTCTATTACCAAGAATTAAATACTTAAATTAAAAATCATATCTTAGTTAAAATTTTTTTTCCTAAACAATTATTTTTAATATTTATTCCAATTTATGATTTATTCATGCAATTTTTATGTACGGCTTCTCTTTCGCACCAACACCAATAGCTCTAAAAATATGAATAAGCACCATATATCAACAATAGAAAATGAAACGCACGATTGACAATCTCTAATCCATCACACAACCATTCCAATATTTATTTTCCTTTTTTATTTTTCTGAATATATTATATTTCTTTGGAGGAATGTCATTTAGATTAATTGTAGAAGAATGCACTGTTAACTGATAGGGATCACTCTAATACATTTTTGTGATAACTTGTTATGTGTATTTACTATTACAATGGCCAAAACTGTATTTAATTTACACTTTTCCAGTGTTCCTTATAGTTAAAGAGGAAACTTCCAATTGACAATTTTAACAAATTATATTTCATACTTTTTAGCTCTATTCTCTTATAGAGACTAGTGCAGAACACTTCGCCTACATATATTTTTAAAAAGGATTGTCTATTTGTATTTATACCCAGTTATTCAACTTTTTCTTTAATATATTGTCGTAATCACTCTTAGAGTATAAATAGACATGCGGGCTGCGGCGGATGTGCGGCGTTACTGAAATTCATTAGTTAAGTTGTCTATTTGAAGTATTTATTAATATATACGCGATGTCGTTTTCTTATGCAGCTCAGGCTGGTGGACGCTCTCTAATCGATTTCTTCCTCGGAACCTCGGAGGTTCCATGGATAAATACAAGAATATTATCACAGCATCGTAACAAAATTATAAACAAGTAATAACTTCTAGGAAACAGATATTTAGAATTTCAGATTTATACCAAATATTAAATGCTGTTTTAATTTTACACTACACATTTCTGCATTCCTATGCATTTTTGGCATCTTTTGTAATAGTTTAGACTTTGAACATTAGAATCAAATAAGGGCTACATGACATTTTAGAACGATTTACCTTTAATCCTATAAAAAATATATAAAGTTTTTGTCGGTTCATTTAATCATTTCTCACAAATACTCTTTTAAATATTCACGACATAAATAATTAATTATAAGGCGGTTTCGTATACCTGAACATGCTTAATGTTATGGAAAATTTTTATTAATTATTAAATTATATGAAGACTTTAAATGTGAGAATAGCGATTTAGTGAAATGAGTTATACATCCGTAGGTGGCTAAATTGGAAATACAGCTTAATGATATTGATTATTATCTATAGGATAAAATTTCGTAATTTCTACATAAGTTGATATAAAAGCATCACATAGGTTAAAAAAAGTTTGGATTAAGAATATTTTGTAGATTTTATATTTCGAATTACTCAATTTATAAAATCATTTGGCTATTAAAAGCTCTATTTTACAAAAACTATTATCATCCAAGAAGAAATGGTTAAATTATTTTTTTATGTTTTTACGAATCTAAATTCTAAGAATGATAACAAGAGGTTTAATATTGATTTAAATAAAAATTCAAAATATTTTTTATACTATACTTATTTGTTAAAAAAATATCAGGTAAAACCTATTAATGTTTTAAGAATGGTACAAAAATTTGCTATAAAAGCGAATTTCAGAGTAAATTAAAAAAATTACTCTTTGAAACTGTTACCTTGGAACAATTTTCTGTAATTTAATTTGGATCTGGTTCTAATATTAATAATGGATTCTAAAATAATTAAATACATCTAATAATATTTAAAAAACTAGCACAGAAGTTTTCTAAAGAATATTTAGCCTTGGCAACAAAATTATGTAGATTACTTGGAAATACCTGACATTTTGCATGAAACATAAATATTGGCATAAGATATCATGATATGTGCCAAATATTATTTGCAATTATGTTTGACAAATTTAATATATTTATATTTGAACAATTCATAAATAGAAAATAATACTTTCAATCATTTTCTGTTTGCATTAATTAAATAAAATTAAACAAAATAGATTATGAACATGGATTATTAATGCTGATCACAAATTCTGATTCCACAAATTTTATATAATGAGATCGTTTATTTATTTGTTATCTATCATGATAACGCAAATAACAGAAATGAAAAATTTTTATATTATCACTTGTAAAATTAACTCAACGAAAGAGCTTTTCATTAATTTTTTCCTGGTTATTAATATTTTTTTCAATATAGATATTTAAAATAAAAAAATTTATTGTTATATAGTGTAATAAAATAAGAATAATAGAGAAATAGCAGGTTTATCAGTCTATTAAATTTCCAACGTCATTTGATCCCCTCACGTCCTCTTCTTTGCGGCTCACTTACTAATTTATACAATTAAGAGGATTATAAGACATATTAACATTATAAAGACAAAATTTAATATTAATATATATTTTCATCTCCATAAAAAGTCTTATCAAAAAGAATGACGATGAATGGTAGTAATGGTTTCGTGAACATAAAATGGTGCACCAAATTAAAATAAAGAGCCTATCTGAAATATAAATCATGATCACCCCGAAATTAGATTTAGCATATGCGTGCGCTAAAAAAATTTGCGCGAAATTGTTTGGATTAGGCGTCGAATTAGCATCCTTTCAATTGCATTCTTGATTTCATAATACCATTCTTGTCATAATCAAAACATATTGAATGAGATGATATGAACGCTATGTACTATATACTAAAAAGTAGTAACTTTTTTACTTAAAACCAGGAGCGGCTATTAAATAATGTCAAATTGAATTTTTTCTAAGTTTATTTGCCAATACATAGACTGTTGTTGAATATAAATATTTGTTTTGTAAGAATTATTATATTAAAATTTAATTTTCATATGTATTTTTTCATTATTTCAAAGTAACGGGTATTTCTGAGCAGTTTTATGTGATTTTTCGACCGGAATAACTTCTTGTTCATGCAAAATAGGGATTTTAAAGTGTGTAATTAAAATACATCAAGGCTTCATATCTTGGTAAGCGTAAAGCTTCAAATATGTACTCCAAGAAGCATAATCTAGGTTTTCAACATTCACGTGGATTTATATTTAGAGTAGTTTTATTACGTGTTTGATAAACTAAATCTAGGGAGAACTCGAACGTATAAGCAGTATTTACATGGTTATATTAAATTATGTTTTTATAATTACGCAAGAATGACAGGACTGTGTTTTAATTCATTTAAGAATATCCTAACATTTCAAAATTTTAGACTTTCAAATCTAACAATCATGATTAATTTTTGACTTATGATCAATTACACCAAATTTCTAATAAATCCAATTTTGAAATTTAGCTTTCTAGTATTCTTATTATTTTTAAATGCGATGTACTAAAAATTTAATTTTTTTAGTTCTTAGAGTCAATTTATTTGTGTAAACATGATATCACAAAGGTTAAAATATATTTATTATTTTGGTTGACAAACAAAGTTCTCTTTTTTCATAAATTTTATTCAAATATTCTTGTGCCATCTCTTAATTTTCAAAGTTTGTTGGAAATAATTTGTGACCGATGTATATCCTTCCGGTGGCACACATGGGTAATGATAGCAGTTTATTTACATATGTAAAAATATTAATAATACTATTGGTAACAACTTTATACAGTACAAAGGTACTTCCCGCTCCAGGTCTTCCAGAAAATTTTTGGTTCAAGTTTCAATAATGTATCAATATTATTCTATATTATTTTTCAAAAAATGGTTTTATTCAATTTCTCATTGCATGCTTCTTTGAACTTTTTAAAATATATTTTTGATTTATCCGTTTAACTAATTCATCAAAAGTTACGGAACAATGAGAGAATTTATCCGGTATTCATTCAATCATAATTCATACAATTCAGAAGTCTTCACACAATATTTCTCCAGTACTGGCTTATTAGATTGTTTATGTCAGCACCAAAATCGAATTACATCTTTAAGTGACCAATGCATGCCATTGTAATCGATGTTTGATGAAGAAGTATATTTTAAATAAACTGCAATTCTCTCCATTAAAACATTTTTATGTAACTGAAAATTCTTTAGCTGTAAAATTGAATTTATAATCGATCATATTACTTTGATTTTTTTTTATTTTTATATTAGTTATAAAATTTTAGTTTTAATTTTAAACTCGTGGATGTAAATATTTCCGATTATTCTTTTCATGATTGAATTATGAAGGTATAATTTGGTAAAGATTGTTTTAATTCCTGCAATATTCTGATATCTTTCATTCTTTGATTTTACTAACCAATGAGCAATATTTGTGTGTCCATAAAAACATAAGGTTTAGGAATAATATTAAACCGTAAAATTTAGAAGATATGAAAAACTCTAAAGGTACTGTTCTATAAAATTGTTTATATATTAATATCATTAGATAATAATACATCCTAAATTCCAGTCATGAAATGACTTAATGGAAACACAAAATCATAATTATTGGTTTAGTTATTTTATCAATTACGAAAACTACTAATTTTTCGAATTTTAAAGTGATATATCATGTTTTGTAATTGTTGTAATAAATATATCAAATATAATATATATATATATATATATATATATAAATAAAATGTAATAATTTTAACTTATACACATCAAAATTTGTACTTTTTTATTTTGAAAGATGAATTTTATTGCCAAAAAAATATTTTATAACTCTTTGATTAACCAATTTATAGTTTGATGATCAATAACAAAATCGATTTAATATATAAAACTATTTGTAAGAAAAAAAATATAAGCGGTATAAAATAGTACTTTTAAGTCGTTAAATTCTTAAAAATATTTTCAAGGTATAAAAAATCAAAACCATTTTTTCAATTTGTGATTTAGAAATTCTAAAATGTTGAAATTTCAAACATAAATTTAATTAAATTTTTCCTCCTCAAAATAGAAAAAAATCAAAATCACACCACAAAACAAAATATCTATGAAACATTTTTTGATTGAACAATAAATAAAAACCGAATTAATTAAACCCAAATGTTAAATAAATTATCATTTGGGCAATTTCGGGTTTTTTAGTTATACTATTAGAAAAATTTAAAAATGCAGTTAAATTATTAACATATTTATTCAAAGAATATACTTAAAAAAAGTTTTTAAATAGAAAAAATTAATTACAATATCTTACTTATTTATATTGAATTCTATATTATTATAAAATTTTAAGAATAATTTAACAAATTTATATACAACTTGTGGAGAATATATTTTAATGCAACAACTTCCACATTTCGATTGCAATAGACTGAAATTAATTGGTTTGAAAATTGATTTTTAGTTAAAAGTTTTAATTCTGAAGTATAAAAAATAGCTCTTTCAGTAACAATTAAATATATTCTGCTCATCTGATGGGGTCGTTTGGCTGCAACCTAAAAAGAATTTTAAAATTAATTTATAAGACAATTTCATCAATATATTAATATTATTTGAATACATCATTATCTCGAATTATCAATTTATGAAAAGTACTAATAATTTTGCTTCATAATATTGGCCCTTAAATGTTAATGCTCTTACCTTTTGTTGATCAATTAGTTTACTTAATATTAAAACCAAATTTATTTATTGATGTTATGAGTGTATAAACTAATTCACACATTAAAAGGGTCTTGTTTTAAATATTTTTGACATGATATAACTGTAATAGATATAAAAATTATCCATCTACCGCGTATAAACCGTATATATATATATATATATTAGAAGTCTGGGCCTAGTTCATACATCGTGATTCATATTAGAAATACGATAGATGAATTGAGAGATTCCCAATACACTTTCGAATAATGAACGTCTTTGCTCATCCCTAAACATATTTAAATTTTTTCATCCTCTTTTTTAATAAATCAAAAGATTTAGGTCTGAACGATATTCCTGTTATATAATAAACCTTATAAAATCCAAAAATATCATATTCTTGGTTGAATTTGAAGGTATTACATACATATACTAAACTGTTTTAATTTTATTTATTTTGCATATTTTTAATTCGTATTCAAAACTAGTCATTAAAAAATAGCCACCCTGCTTGATATAAAATATATTATAAAATTATGGAAAGGGTCATATTTTTTGAATTTAAAATTGTTATTAATCTTTTATTTTTACACTTTTTAACCAATGATTAATCTTCATTTTATTTAAAAATGATATATAATTTTTAAGTACTACGTTCTTAATATCATCCTGATCTAAAACAGTACAGTATTTTAGCTCACGGTTGTTATGATACATTTTATTTTGATTTGAATAAATATAATACTTATATATATTTAAACATTTGTTAAGTTGCTTTTTAAACTTTTTTTAATATAAAATAGTACATAACGACTAATTTTTGAAAACATAATTTCAAAACTTTTTGGATTTAAAATGGAAATGATACTTTATTACGGCAAAACATCCATCTAAAAGACTGACATGTTACCATAATGATATTTCAATTTCTATATAAGTTTTTTAAACTTCTCTGATTGTCTACCTTATTTTTTTAGAATTTAAAAATTACTTCAAACTCTTAAAGTCCACCTTACAACCCCGGTTTTGCAACGTTTCCCTTAAGTGTTGTTTCGGAACCTTTCGGAAACACAACATATTGGGACAAATGTATAAATATGAATTCATATTTTAATGTATTTCAATTTAAGACTAAAGCTTAGTTTTTTACCCTTGAAGATTAAAAATTACTCGTAATTATATATTTATAAAAATATGAAATCATGCAAAGGAAATAAAATTACACATATTAAAGATTGAATCAATCTAATTTTTAATATCTTACGGTGGTGGATTTGTATTTATTATTTATTTCAAAAATATCAGTGTGTTTTATGGTAATTATATATTTTTATACAGATCGGTTAATCAATGGCAATTAATGTCAACTAATTTGATGTAGCTAGACAAAATATAGAGTTTTCAAATATCAAAAGATGTAATTATTATTTTATGATTCTTTATTCAGTCTTCAAGACTAGATTAATGATAGAGAAAAATAATTGATTACAATTAATTGAGATCCTTATATGATATAAAGTGTAATTGGAATTCATTGATCGTAAGATTGAATGATTGAATTTAAAAAAAAGTATGAATTATCTACTGATTTTTGGTATGTAAAATTTAGATTAAAGAAGAACAAGATTAGATTACACAATTAGTTAACATATAATTGCTAAATTTAATAGAAAAAGATTTAATACATTGGAAGTGTTGTACTAAAGGGCTTAATAAATAAATAAGCATCATCGAAAGAATATTTAGCTGTTAAAGAGAATAAATATATAACATATCTTAGAGTTCCCAGTAACATTATGACGACTTCGTGGATATTGAAATTTTTCACTGTATTAGGATATATACTGTTGTATTGGGGTTACATAACAAGCGTTCGGAGTATGAAGATGGGTACGTTCTGGATTCAGAGAGGTATCAATATTCCTGAAATATTTTTTATTTAATTAAAATGTTAATGTAAAAATATCCAATATTTAATTCATATATATTTTTTTGAAAAATATATTAATAGATTTTTTAGATGATAGAAGACAGCGATGCGAGAACTTTGCATTAGAAAGTGACTAGATTGAGATTTTTATAAACCAAAGCTTTTTAGCTCTTTATATAACGATAAAAAATTGAACTTATGAAATTGGTGAAAAATATCTTTTTTGGGTTATTTTTGTAATTTTTATATTTTTTTGAGCTAAGAGCTTAAAATTTTTGCAAATCTTAAGTTATTTTTTTAGTGTGTAAAAGAAACATTTACCATACATTAGATGAAAGACAGATTTGTTCTCAGAAAAACTGTTTTAAATGTAAATTTTTCATGAAATTTTTAGTTAATAAGTTTATATCAGAATGTAGAAGTACCAATTTTACTTCACAAAAATATTTTATTAAGGACGCATTGACTTATTTACACTAACTTCATTTGCAAATAATTGTTCTTATCGTTGCTTTAAAAATATTTTATATAACAATTTAGTTTTTGGTAACTGTGAAAAAAATCTAAAAGAACGAATTAAACGTAATATGATAATACTTTTTTATTTTTTTAATTATTAAATCAGATATAGTAATACTTATTAGATGATACAAAACAGAGCTGTAAAAATCATTTCATTCGTGGTAAGTACGGAGTTTTATTCTTCAGTTTATTAAAAAATTCCAAAAAAATATAATAAAATAACTAATTTTTATATATTATGAAAACGTTTTAGCATGTGGGCAATCTGAATTCCCTATGATTCCATATGAAAAATCAGAATGCATTGACAGAGAAAATGGTTCTTAGAACTAACTTAATGTAAATATTGTAGTAAGTGATATCGTTGAAGTCTGCAAATGTATATATTTTTAATAATAAAAATGAATCTTCTAGCAAGGAATGATCATTACGGAGTAGATATTGAATCCTACAAATTTTTACTTAAATACGAATGTTTTGAAAGTTTATTCTGTTTATTGTTATATTTAAAATAGTGTTCGGTCCATGTCAAGTTCATATAAAAGATTTCGTTAATGGTAAAATCTAAAAAATGACATAAAATTTTGCCATTAAATCCTTTTTTAATGCCATCTAGAAATAATTAACGATATAAAATGTATGCAAAGTTTCAAATATGGTAAGAAATTTAGAATAATGATATATCGCATTCATTTATAAAACATATTATTTTATTGGGATGTTAGAAATTATTATCACTATAATATTATGTTATATCAAGTTGTAAAATATTTTTGTTAAAGCGTTGTAGTTTGCAGAATTGAATCAGCCAAGCGTATCATTTACAGAAAAAATTGTAGAACACATATTAGTTTATCAATTTATATATATATTCTTAAATTTATTAGCTCTACAAAATTTTTCAGCCTGTAAAAGTGCATTAAAATTATAATTACATAATCTTTGCAGCGAATTTCTTCCAGACTCGTTTTGATTTTCTAGAAAATATCGACGAAATTTTTAAACATTGTCAATATCGTGATATTTATAAAATATATTTTTAAATCCAATTAGTGTATACCGAATGCTCAGAAGAATTTAATTCTACTCTTCAAGGTAAGTAATGGCTAAATATAAATTCTTCTGTTCTTTATCATAATAAATATTCCATTTTTTAAATTTTAAAGAGATAAAAATATTAAACCAGTGCAAGTCTATAATGGATCCGAGTATGAATTAAATTTTTTTATTCTATACCTGTGTGTTTTAAATTTATTATTTAATAAAATCAATGTAAATGAAATGGAAATAAATCTAAAAATATATTATATTATTTATTAAAATCAATAATTTTTAGGAAAATTTACTCTAATGTTTTTTTATGCATTTCTAGTATGTCGATCTGGACTTCCGCCATGGCCAATTTCTTCGAATATTTGTGGCTACTATAGTATGTTTTTAAAATATTTTATAGATTAAATTAGTTTCAAATTTGATTTCAGATTGCAAAAGTGCCAAATTGAATACAAGTGTGTTTAAATTTTAGGTCGTGGCATAAGAGCTATAAATGAAGATGAAATATATTTTCTTATTCATAATTGTAATAGACGTATCGTTTAAAATTTTTGCACTATTGAATGTACTAGCTTTTGAAAATTGTAACAACCTCTTTGAAAGAACATTTGAAGGTATAGTATCATCTTTTCTTAAAATTGTGATTTTATTTGTTTTTAAACTTTTTAGCTGAAAGGAAAAGATTGGTCAATAAAAAATGTGGTTACTTAGATCAAACTGGTATTTAAAAATGATTAATACATAAAGATATATCGTTAAAAAATAAAAATTGTAATGTATGATGCAATTAAGAATATTGGAACCCACAATAATTTTTAAGAAAACGGATTTACTTCTCTTTATTGTAAATATATAGTTTGTAATGATTATTTACCAACAAGTCAAAGCGATACAGAAGTTTGTGAAAATGCAGATAATAGTTTTTGAATTTTTTCATATATATATTTTGTAGTTTATAAGTTCGCTATGAGATGCAAATGTGTTAATGTGTAGTTATTTATTCACTAATTAAGCATATTCTGATGCTAATAATATTGGAAAAAAGGAAATTGTTTACTTTAGAATTGAATGCTCTCAAAGTTTTTTAAAATTTTTTAAAAAATTGGAATAGTTTTGGGTTTTTGTCAAAAGACATTCAAACACTTCTTTAGAGGTAATGTATATTTTATTAAATATTTCCCCTATAACTTATCAATTACTTCGTTTACTTTATAATTGTTGAATATTTTAACATTTATTGTGTAAATTAAAGGATCTTCATTTGGAATAAGCTCAGGTATGTCATTCATATCTTTCTAAATAAAATTTGTAGAACCGATATTTTTAGAAGGCGGAGGTAAACTTGGTTATATATTAACAGTTTTTGTAGTTTTGGAACAGATTTTGCCTCCTTCAACCGGTCAATAAATGATATATATTTTATAAGAAAAACAGAGGACGAAGCCCGAAAAATTATTAATATTTTTAATGCTTCAATAGATCCTTTTCTTGGTATGTTTTTTTGAATTTTCGTATTCTAAATAATTGAAGAATTTCTTCTGACCGGCAAACCTGAGATTGACTCCATTTTTCATTCCTTGATCGTAGTTGAAAAAACATACTGTATTATTATTGAATTTGTATTATTAAAATAGCCCATAATGGTGATCTAGTGAATAAATCAAAAAGTAACATTTATTAAACAATAATCCTTTTAATTTCAGCTCTTCAAAAATTTCTCGTTATACTGAGTTATAATTCTCCCGAAATTTTAAAATCACTTAGAATACCTACATGATAGCTTGGATCTAATGATGAAAGACAAAAATGGTTTGTTTATATTTTTATAAAAGTCAAATGTAGCATGCAAGGACAATTTTTCCAAAGTTGATATTTTAAACTACATCTATGTCAAGCGTTTGATGTTTTTGCTTAAGAATGTTAACATTTTAAAGAAGTACAATTTATTATTGAAAACTGCAGTGGTATATTAATACAATTTAATTTTATTTTTATGTCTAGATGGATTATTACAGACATTTTCCTTGGGCTCTTTAATTTCAAAAATATCCAGCATTCGTGAATTGTTGCAAGAAGGTTTGTATTCATTTTCTCATTTATATTATTAGATGATCTTCAAATTGTTCGAAAATTTCTTGTAACAATACAGGGTAATATTTTTTTCATAGTACATTTTTGTTAATTTAAATAACTGGTTAACTTTCAAAAAATACTGCTTTAAAACATTCTAAATCATATGCTGTTTCAAACAATTTAATTTGGCTCTTCTAGTTTTTGTATGTATGTTTTTTTTGAGTTATAAACTGGATTTTTTTTAATTTATTTTTTTGTCTAAAAAGGATCAATAGACTTTTATAAATGTTAGGGGACAGTTTTTTATTTAAAATTTGAGATAGCTTAAATACATTATATGAATTACTGGCCCTTATTTTTTATTTATTTGAGTTTATTCATATAATACTTGTTTTTTTAAATAATTTTTCAATAAAATTATAAAGGATCAATTTGGTTTGATTAGTATTCGACTTCTATCAATATAAAAAATTAATTATTAATATATTTTATATTTTTTTAATCATTTCTTACAAAACTATTATTTTTTTATTTTTTCAATCTAAAAATGGTAAAATTTGCTAAATATTTTTTAGAATTACTTAAGGAAATTTAAAAAGAATACAATTACTATGCAAAACATACAAACGCTTAAATTCTTTTTGTATTTTATATGAAAAATCACTTTTTAATCTAAATTAGTTGTTTCAAAATTCCCAATAATTTAATTCCTATTGGCAATAGTACTATCCTAAATAAATCTACTTAATTTAGGAACATATCAAAATTATATTAAATTGATTTTAATTAAAAAGATATTTTTCGTTAATAACTCTCTGCATTTTTATTATATTATAATGCTTCCGTCGCTTAAATAGCAAAAAATATACCCCGTAGCCCATCGTCTGTTTCCTAATACGGGTTTTTCAGAACCGTAACTTTTTCATCAAACCTCTGTAAAAAATCACTGTACAATTTAATGTTAAAGAATTATTAATTGGTCATAAACTAGGCAAAAAAAATAGGATCCTTTTTAATGCATTCAGATAAAGGAAATATGATTCACAAATATGACTATTGTTTTCTAACAGAGACTTCTTCAATTTTATAGATGCAACCGCTTCTAGTATTAGATTTAATTCAGTTCTTGATATAAAATTTGGAGTTCCATATATTTGGTAAAAGCATAAGATAACCACAATTATTTTAATCGATATAAAAGTAAGAGCATGTCCATTTATGCCGTTCAACAGAAAATATATTAACACCAATAAACAATAATAAATTAAAATTAAAGTCATAAAACAGAGCAGCATCCAGTATCGTTTTACAATTTTTATTAAATTTTACAGATAAAAATTATTATTCTACATAATTATTATAATTCAATTTTATAAGATTGATAGGCCGTGTAATGAAACATTATTAATTTTCCTTTGTATAATTTAATCAAAGCAATTTTTTAACAGGTTTGCCATTTTAGTGATCCTGCTTTCCTGAACCGATTTCATCAATATACTTTTGTCTAAGAACTAAAATAATACAGTAGTAAATTATTTCATGTAACAAATCAAAAGTTCTAAAATAAGCCAGTGTGGTATAGTATTCAAAATTTTTTCTCCTCTATTTAAAAACCAGTCATGTTTCTTACGAAAAAGACTTGAATAGGATTACCCAAATCATTAAAAAATATTCAACATTAATAATTTTGCTGATTTAACTCAAGTTGACCTAAAGAAATCAATTTTCAACTTTGAGCCAAAAATATTAATCAAAGCTTATAGCGTATCTTATGATCATATCAAAGCTTTCAAACATTAAGTTCGCTTATATAAAAATTAAAAGGAAATTATATTATAAATTCAATTTATGTTGCAGCTAAAATTTGTGTTTATATATTTTTTATGATCTAAATTAAATTATTCCAAACAATTTTTTCCAATATTTTGTGACATCAAAAAATGTAATTTGAAATTATTTATCATCCTAAAAGTTTCTTCCACGTATAAATAAATTTTACCGAATAAAAACCGTGAAAATCACTGATATTTTTTATTTTTATTCATTAGCAATAATATGATTTTAACCTCAGAAATTATAACTGTTCCCAGATATTTTACTTTTGATGATATTTTATTATTTACTCTTATTTATGCATTAGTTTTACTATTAGTGATGTCTTTGAAACCTATTTTAATTTTTTAAAATGATAAACTTCAGTAAACACAGTATCTTTTGCTTTTATTTTTCATAGTTTACTCTTTAAGCATCGATAATATTACACTCTTGTGGACTTTATTATATTTACTAAGATTTTCTTGAAAGAGTTCATAAACATTTATCAAATCATGGTTTATATGTGGAGAACGGTTAGAAAGGTTTGTTATTTTAAATAATTTTAGAGCCATCAACAAGTTTAAGAACATTGATTACGTTTTTTTCCTTGGCTGGATTTCTTTTAGCTGCCACTATGTATTTATTGTTTTATTTTATATAATTTATTTTAGATTATTTTTTGGTATAAGATATTTTCTTTTATAATTATTTACAGTTGTAAAATCAAGGAAGAAACCACAAGGAATACAGTTAAAAAATGGAAAAATTACTATTTATTAAGATATTTTAAAACCGATTAATATTTTACAAATTGTTACAATTATGATATAGACATTTCAAAATAATTTTTTTTATTCTTTTAGATTCGGATGATAGAATAGACGATTAAATGGAAATTTCTAAAGAAGATTAAAATTTAAGCTATATATGATTTAACACATTATTGAGTTTTCTTTTTTATATTATAGCAGCCCTGATTTAATGAAATTTGGTTGTCTCGCTTACATATTCTTTATCGAATAGTTTTGTATCAAACTCTTATAGTTACATGCTTTTGATTAAAAAATAGTTGTAAAAAACATAATAACAATAAATATTTTTCAGATTTTTAATCACATTTGTTATTAAGGCTAAGAAAATAGATCAGGTATGCAGTCAAAAGGGATACGATTATCAGGATTAATTTATGTTTCTCAACCATGAAATATTCATCACCTATTTTTATTTTGGATGCTTTTTAAACTTTGTAAAATACATTAAAATCCTGTTCTTTCTGTTGAATTATAAATATCTTTCTTTTTTCAGATCGACATGGTGCTGAGTATTGATTAAAACTAATTTTACATAAATTTAATAATATCGAAAAAAAACCTTTCAGATATTCGAAGTTTAACATAAAATTTATTAAATAATTTAAAAAAAATCTTTATATAGAGTTGAAAATTAGTAAAAATCCAAATGATCCTGCTTAAATTCTAAGCATATATATTATACAAAGATTCATTATTATAAAATCCAGTACAAAATTTTCAGTTATTTTAATTATATATAAATAAATTAATAAACAGGTTCCGAATAAGATGTAAAGGACAAATATTACTGACCTTTGAAAGCTATACTTTTCTTAATCTATTAGAATGAAACAATCATACTTTCATAATTATGGTTATAAATGCATATATAAAAATTTCAATGAAATGATTAATACTTTTTAAAATAGCCACTTAACATTTCTAAATTAAAAGATGAAACTGTCTCCGTACTGAAAAGGCGAAATAAAATTATATTATGTCAGAAATAGCTTCCTTGCAATTAAATTCTTTTCAATTAATTCCATATAAATCACTTCTATGTAAAGCCTCCAATAAAAGTTAAAAATTATTATTTTAAAGTCAACCAAAACTTAAGTAAAAGTTATAGAAACGTTTATGAAAGGTCGGACACGACGTAAATATATTAAAATAGGTGATTTTCCAAGTTATGTATTTTCTTGTAAAAACTAACAATATATTTCAAATTCATTATTTTAAAAATTTTAAAATCATAATTGTAAAGTAATTAGAGATTATAAGACGGTTAGTGCGGGCGGCGTAATATAGATACCTTTTT
>LDMZ01013505.1:0-18328 GCA_001455285.1 Sphaeromyxa zaharoni
TCCGAATACATAAGGAGCAGGGAAGGGTTTTTTCCTCCATAGCTAAGAAAAAAAAAAAAAAAATAATACGCATAAATTATCGAAATCAATTAAGGAAAAAGCTAGGAAATATTACTATCGCATTGCTATTGAACAAAAAAGGATCAATAAAATTGTCAAACACAATTTAAAAAAACCGTATAATATAGAAAAAAAATCAGATTTGAAAGAATAACAAAAAATAAAAATCATTACATTAAAATTCCGTATTGTAAAGTTAACTTGATAATAAAAATCATTCAAATTTAAATTAAGGTAATATAGAAAATTTTATATTAAACTAGAACAAATTTTAAATGTAATAAGTTTCATGTTACTGGTAATTCCATTTTCATTACAGTATATAAGATTGAAAATATTAGGTTTACACTAAAATGATGAGAAAATGTATATTTTTTAATGAAGTACAAAACACATAAGGAAATCCTGCGATTTTCAGTTACCTCTATAATAACACGTATATAATTAAAGAAAATTCGTTATAAATCAATACACATTTCAGATTTTTGTTTTATTCTATAATAAACATATTATAAACAAAGTACTAGCTATTTAAATAACAAAATTGAAATACACAACTTAATAGCATTAATGACAAGCCTCAATTATCCTCAAGAATACTTCTGGAGTACAAACGAGGAATTATTATCATTAATATTAAACAGTTCACTAATAAGTCTAAAGGCTCTAAAAAAAGCAAATTTGGTAATGATATATATATATTAAAGGCACAGTAAATTTTTTTTAAAGCACCTTGCTTCTGATGTTTCAGGTTAACGGTTAACTTACCGATCATATCATAAGAATAAAACTGAAGCAATCAGTCCTCACCCTTCTTTAACTTTTTTCTTTTTTTTTGGATCTTATCAAAGGACAGATAATATTGTCAAAGGCGTTCACAAATATACAATGGACAAAAATAAGTTAGGGGACTTTCTGTATGAATTTCTTTATACATATACTATCAGAAAATTGTTATATAGTTTAATAACTACTTTTTATAGGTTACCGGAAATACCTTCTTTATGTAGCCATAAAATATTATTCTGTATAAATTTCGATTACGCCTTTGCTATTATTATAAAACCAAGCAATTCTAAGTCGAATGTATAAAGAAATCATTAAATTAAATATTGTCAAAAATTACAAAGAATAGCACTGGATTCTTATCGCGAAAAATGCAAACATTAATTAATGTATAGATTTCCTCTTCAATCAAAATAACGAAAAAATATTTACAAAAAATCTTGCATTTTAATCAGGCAATCTATCCACCAATATTCTTCCAGTAGTTAATATACTTGAATAATGTAGGGATAATAATATTTTTTATATTAAAAAATTGCTGAATGCTTATTGATGGGAAAAAAATAACTTAATTATCGTAACTAATCCATATTTTTTACTCAATAAATTTAAATAAAAATATAGTAAATACATGAAAATAGGTAAACAAAATAAATAAAGCAGTGACAGTAATTAATTTACCTAATTTGCTGTAATGGCAAAAAGTGTTTTAAAGAATTTTATTACAAACGAAGCGACACAGAGTTTTTAAAAAGATTAATACTGTCATAAAACGAAAAGTTTCAGTTGAACATCACTTGTTGTCTAACATTTACAACTTTTAAGGATATTTCTATTAGAGATTAACATAAAAATCAATTACAACATTCAATTCATAGTTTAAATAACCTTTTATAATTAAATGCATTCAAAACCATATTTGGAAATAATAAAATAAAAATATCAGTCAAATGAAGTTTTTATATAGTTACATGTTGACGTTGCCAAAAAGACATTCATGAATTAATTGAGTTTTGATAAAAAAATTTAGAATAACGACACCATGATCAATATTTTTTTGGTTTGTTTGAGTAAATTGCATAGCTATCTTATCAGGTTTAATGATTATTTGAAGTCATCATTTTACACATAGATCACATCATACAAAATATGACTTATTTTAAGCATATATAATTATCAAAAAAAATTCGACCTAATTCTTTAAAATAGTCACTAAATGTCAAATAACATAGCAATTTTTATAAAAGCCCTTCCAAACAGATATTAAAAAACGTGTTTTAAACATAATAGTGCAAACATTTCGTAAATCAGTACAAAGAATTACTACGGGATGTTCACATTGATTCAATCGATCAAAATTTAAAAAATCCTTAACATTACATTATTTTTAGTAAGGTAGAATTCAGATGTGATAGTAAACATACCTAACAAAAGTTTGAAAGTAGTTTTAATAAAATCTAGGCTGAGGGTTTGTGTGTCTTATCAATCCAAGATTGTACGATCCAAAGAGCTAACAAATTATAGATTCGAAGCCCATGCATTGTCTTTCTGAGAATGGATTTTATTAAACTTACACACCGTGAAGGTTGTGACAAAAAGAATAAACCATAGAAAAACCACTTATTTTATCCAGTAATTATGGAGTCTATATGCAATACGATCGATAAAAAATATTGATTGTCCGTCAGATGTTTCACATAAGCTAGTACTTTACCTTTCTTAAAATAGGTCATCACATGAACCTATCTTTCCAAATCCGAAAAAGTATCAATAACTGCAACATCCCAATTTAAAGGGTCATTTATAATAAATAGCAAATACTTAAAACTTTATCAGGTTTTCTAAAAAAACATGTTTCATTTTGTTACCTATCAGATCCCAGTTAACCTTAATAAGGAACATCAATCAACTACAGGGACCATTAGCAATGGGAAGAATAAATGATCAAGTTATTGGAACATACATCATATTTGTTCCTAAAAACTATTGAAAAATTAGTATATCACCATTCAGGACCTTTGCAGATTTTAACACCAGATAATATTAAATATTCATATCCATATAATTTTACAAACTAAAAACTTCCTCGTGCAATATTTTTTTGCAGTAAGCCCAGGAAATTATTTTTCATAATCTTAGCAAAACTGATAGAGTCTTTTCAGTCCTCAAACCATCGTCATTCGTAATATTATACAAATAAACTTTATGAATCAGTTCGGCAATACTTTATAAACATGATAACCAACATTATAATGGTATAATCACAGGTAGATAGCTGACAGTATTCATAATTTTGTTAAAAGTAATTCAGCAAGCATATTTTAATAAAAAATGGAGCAAAATAAAAATTTTTATAACAAAAATTGTAAGAAAACCTTTTCTTCGTCTTCTTTTTTCTTATTACCTTGAAGAGAAGTATTACCCTAAAGAAATGAAAAACATGTTCTACCGATTCTACAACCATTTCTGAAAGAAAGCCGGGATGCCGACCGCATGGAATAATTTTTTGTTAGGTTTCGGCTATTTCAAGTTTGGTGCCTCGATCTCACTGATATGGTTTTATTGTGGTTTCTGTAAATTGGTAAATACATTAACTGAATATAAAAAATAAGAATTTTTTTTAATATAATATTTTTTTGTCGATTCACTGAAATCAAAAGTTGATAATAATTAAATATTTTATTATATCTTTAAATATATGGAGCTATGTTCTTAAGATATCTTACTTTCATGAGACTTATTTTCAGTTGGGTTTTTAATTCATTATAAAAAATAATTATCATTTTTTGGTATTAAGAGCTTCCACTGCATCTAATGAAAAATGTTTTTGGGAATAAATCATTAAAATGAAATAGATAATTTATTAAGTAATAGATGTTATATCTCCCTCATCGCTCAGTAAAGCGTGGTGTAAAATACGTACCAGAATCTCGAATGTTCGACTCGTTAGGTCAATGTAAACCGATATTTTACAGTTATCGCCATCGATCCATTTATTAGAACTAAAAAATGTGTATAAAGACCCACTGCTCATATTTATAAGAGTTATTGGCAAATTTTATGAAGAAATCATGAAAATATTCATTACTTGGAATGTATCTGATTGGATTCATCTATATTTTCGAGAAGAACATACCACATTATCGGGAATTCTGCTAACCTGGTAGAGATGGCAGTTCAAAATTCCCGGTAATCGGGGTTAGACTATATTTTGTGTTAAAAAATAGGGAAATATAAATTATCAACCACAGCTATTGCCAAAATTTAAAAATATTTTCCTTTAGCGAAGTATATACTTTATTATTTTTAAATCGCTAAAATACTGATTATTTATTATTAATATGTTAATACAACTTCATATAGGCTAAGAAAGAAGTTTTAATGTTAGAGTGAAACTATGAATTGCAAATGCTAAATGATCTTATAGAATACAAAAATATACTACGTGATAACTCAACAAAACAGAGTTGCGACAGTGCCGCAGCAAAAGCGGCGAAGAATCTTTTTTTACCATCACTATCGAATCTATTATCCGGAACAATAAACATCGTGTAAAAAATTGGGAATATTTTTAATTACCTTTTTTCTGTAATGGAGGAATTGCCCGAAGATATCTGTTATGATAAACCTGAAAATGAAACATTGGTTTTTTTCTTTTATCTTTTACCACTAAGTTAAGGAACCGGTAGAACGATATGAATTTAAGCTTGGCGCCACAGATTCTATTTTTGAAAGGTTTAATATTACTGAGGATAATTATCCAGGAAAACTTGAAGTTTTCGATTTAGTCTTTTGTAAATTAGTACAGGAAGTTACAAAAAAATTTCCTTTTTATATCGATGTACCATCAGACGGAAATTGCTTGTTTTGGTCTCTTAGTTTTGGCTTGGTTCGATTAATTCATACGAGCGGACTATATTCTACGTATTTTTTATAGAATTTTTTGAATGGTGTAAGGATAATGGAGGTTTTAGAAACAGCACAGCATCAGCTTTTACAACTTGGTTATGAACAGTATATCTTTGAAGACTTCTTTATAAATGTATTGTTCGCTTAAACTAATATGTTTCTATAGATTTCTGAATTCTACAAATGTGTTGCAGATCACGAAATGAGCCTGGATGATGCTTATGTAATGCTATTTTTCAATTCCCAGCGCATTTTGTTTTTCAAGCATTTTTATAAAAATTTTATATTTCATAAAATGTCAACTGCAAAGTTTTTATAACAAAGTTTAATGGGTATGTCATTATACATGAGTACTAACAGTTTGTAAAAATTTATTATGTTATTAGTATATATCAAGTACTTCTGTCATGTTCCCATGAATATCAGTACAGTCCTCTATTTTTGAAACGATGTATTGGTCTTATTACACATTTTCAGTTTAGCAAAATTCAATCACATACACAAAATTTCATACAGAATAAAATTTCTATTCTTTTATTGCGGAGATCAACCTATGAGTTTTCAAGTAATAATTGGTAAAAGAGCAGCTTTCAGCTGACGGAACCTAACGGCAAATGTTATGAGACAGTATAAAAATGGCTTTACCGCTAGCATTAGAACTTTTGACTTCATACCCTTGCATGCTTTTATATTAACCGTTTTCTTTCTCGAGATAACGCCACTATGCTTATTATCTGTAAAAATTATATATGAATATAACTGGTATCTAGTATCTTTTGTTTTGAACCTTAAGATAAATTTCCAGTTTAAATGCAACCGTTAGTTTTTTAGAATTATTTAAAAAATGATCGGGCTGCTTACTAAAATTATAAAATCTGAACTCTTACATGAGGGTTCTTATATTACAAAAGAATTATTACCAATTCCATTTACATAGATGATGAGCAGTTTTTTTAAATAGGTTAATTTCTGAAACATATATTAGAGACTTTATTAACAAAAAATTTAAGAACCTGGATGTTAACCAATTCAGATATATAATGATTTTCTTGAAAGCAAAATATTACGGTAGAATCATAGTCCATATACTATGTTATCTAAAAAGTGGTGTATGTTAAAATTATTGAGCGAATTAAGTTCTTTTTATGCAATTATTTAAAAGTTAATTTATTCCATCTTAACGCCAATAATAAGTTTATCAGCATTTTTTATAACACTGAAAATATCATATAGTCAATGTTTTTTATTTCTGACATAGTAATTATTAATTTATTAATTTTGGTTCTGATTTGTTCCATGACTTTATTTTTAATTTTTATTTGTAGTGATCAATAACACTTGATTGGTATAAATTGTAATGACGCATTTTAATGATTGAAAACCATAATTTTTTATTATTTAATATTCTTTTGAAATTCAAATTTATTTTTGAAGAATTTTTAATGTCAAGAAAAATCGTTAAGATTTTTAATATTTATTGCTCGGTGTGATAAGAGGGGCTGCGTTCCAAACTTAATTTTTCACCGATGCTTATTCCAAATTCGACGTGTAAGACATTGAAAAATAAGGAAACTCGATCTCCACAATGAAATAAAGATATTTTTATGCCCAAAATGATCTATCAATAACGAAAATCAAAATGGTAATGGATCCAGATTTTAAACTTTTTGGTATAATTATGTAACTAACGGCTGTGGGATATTTCAATAAAAAATCAAGGTAACATTCTTATACTAACAAAATGATCTGAATAGATGTAATAACAGATCATAAGAATTTTTAAAAATTTAACCTATTTTTTCTTTTATTTCGTCCCTGTTTTATAAATTAAAGTAATTATTTTAATGCTTTAGACAAGTAAACCAATTTTATCAATAGTACCGAATGCATAGTAATTATGATTGAATTATTTATAATATAAAAGTTGTAATTATTTCCAATTTAATATTCAAAAATGCATAATTTGTATCTGATGTTCAGTTTTGTCGGAATAACTTTTTATATCCAGAGATAACATTAGCTTATTCATAATTAATCTTTTATTCGCCAGAAGATATATTTATCATATCTATAATAGATTTGTGAAGTTTTGCATAATTTGAATTAAAATTCGATATATATGAATTTTACTTTAATAAGGAAGATTTAGTTTTATTCAATTTTCAACCGCAATAATTAATTATATAAGTCACATTAATCGTAATTCTATTGATAATCTTTTCTTTTTAATTTACATTATGAGTTGCTTTACATGCTGCTGATTTTGGCTTTATTTTGATTAAAATTAAATTATAGCCTATAAATCTGGTTACATCAGAAATCTGAATAATAATTCAACATAGAGATGATTTTTTTCGTGAATGGGTAGAGTTCCTAATGTAAAGTATGAAACACATCAGGTGCCTAGCTGACTGGACACACTGATAATTATTGTATTTTCAAAGGGTATGTCAATATAGGTAAAAATTAAAAATAAATATGAAAATATTTACCACCAATACCACCCACCATAATTTGGTAGCTACTGCCTCCTATCTTGTTTAAAATAAACTGATTTCTTTATGAAATTTTTTGGAAGATAAGCCGTTTAAATTTTATTGGAGGTTCCTGTATTAATAATATTATCTTTATCCCTGTCCTTGATTGAAAAGTTAGGTGTATCAAACACCAAATTGGTGTACTCGAATGAATTAGGGAAACGTTTACTTGGATTAATTGGAAATTTAAATCTTCGGAATGATTACAAAAATTGTTTAAATATTTTTTTATTTTAAGTTATTTCAAAGATTCAAGAACGGTAATTACTAGATGAACAATCATAACATGTTTTGAATTGATTTATTGTACTTTATTTTTTTTAAATGCGTATATTGAATTACCGTATATACTCGCATATAAGCCGGCCCTCTAAAACTGCTTAAAAAAAAGCCAGTTTTTTTAAAAACCTGCAAATAATCCGACACTCAAGTTATCTATTTTTACTCCATATTTTTCGTCCATAGAAATTTGTTGATATAAAGATGTAAAATTCTTGTTTTTTGTTCTATTTACGGTAAATACTCGCATGTAAGCCGATCTCATGATTTCAGTATTAAATTTTGTACTTTTAAACTCGGCTTATATGCGAGTATTTACCGTAATATTGATTTGAGGATTCGAGCTATTCATGTTTTAAGTTTTGTTAGCTTTTTTGAATAATTTTCTAAATCATTAGTTACATATAAATGTTATAAAATAGTCGCAGAAGTTACGAAAAATATTTTAGCCTATTAGAGCGAGAAAATTACTTTTCTATATAGGGGAATAAGTAAAGATCCAATGCCCTTAAATATTCATCATCACAAAAAAACCCTTTATTTCAATTTATATAAAATAAGAAATGACCTGAAAATAACGATTTAGGATAAGAGTTGTGCACGCCCAATAAGTATTGTATTAGCCCTTCAAAAATTCTTGTGTGGTTTTTCAAATCTCTCAGCACCCAGAATTTATTTTAGATTTTAACCTAAAAGTTAAGAGGCCTTTCATATCAGTTAACTATTTCCCACAGCTTATGATGTTTGGAAAATATTCCTAAAATACCTGCTTTATGAATAAAATTTTGTAATTTTTGATTATTATAATATATTTTTCATGTTTATGATTTATAACCAGTCTAGTTTTTACAAGGTTATGAGCTTATAAAAACACAGAGTATGTTCTAAATTGTAATAAAAAAAGTTGAGAAAATCGATATATCCAGTTATTTAAAAACCGATATATGAATTTCGAGACTCTAAGTCGTGTTTTTGATATGCTATATTTCAGTTTAAATGAAAGAAAATTTAGTTGAAAACACAAAAGTAGGCACTAGTATTTTTAATTTTGAACGTTCCAATGATAAGCAACTCTCCCTATATTTAATATCTTTTTTATTTCATTATATTAGCATCGGAAGTAGCTAGCTTATAAACCTTTGTACATGTATTGGGGCATCTACGTCAATAAAATAAATCTGACTTTGCGCAATTAATTATATAGATGGCGAGTTATATAACTGAGTCAGAAGTAAACAATCTTTCAAACTTAAACTTCCTGCTTATGATATTGTGATTAATCGAAATTTATAGATTAAATTTTGGGTTTTTATGACTGCTACTAATTTGCTAGTTTTATGAATCTAGTTATTATGTGATATAATAAAAGTTATATTCATAGCTTCGCGACTTATTTATATCGATTGTTGTAAAAATTACTAAGTTGAGGATATTTTAAAAAGCGTTTTTTTATAATTTGTTATACGAATTCCAATAAATTCTCATACTATAATAATAGCAATGCTGTGTATTTAATTTTAATATTTATTATGATTTAAGCCTTTTAATCTTTTCCACAACAAAAATAATCACATTGAGTCGTTGCTTTTATGTTTTTTCCACCCGTTTTGGTGATCCACTTTAAATTACATGATTTTATAGAAACGTTAAAACATTACTAATGTATTGTCAATCAAACTAACGCCTACATCGACTGTAATGCTTAAAATTTTGTTTTATAATGTATTTTCGCTTTTTGAAAATTAATTTTAGGCTTGTTTAAAATTTTCCTGCTAAAAAACCCCACTCATCTATTTCTATCATATATTCTTTTTCAATCGTCTTATACGAAAGATTGATTAGTAAACCATATAAAGACAGCACTGCAGATTTATATAAAGTTATGCTTTTGAAATTTCAAAACATTAAATTTCAATCGACACATCAATTGCCCTTTGTAAAACTGTGCGAGGGTCGTTTCCACGATGAAATACCCTGGATTATAGGAAAGAACTCTAACATTACCTTCTATGAGTTATGTTATTTGCCAACACTTATGAATACCCATCTTGAAGAACTGATGTTATGGTTCTTACACATATGAGTGATTAATCTAATATCAATAATTTAGATTAAACATGAATTACGTAAATATATTAAAAGAAATTTCCTCGAACAGGGACAAAATTAATTGAAGTAGTAATCAATCACATGGCAGAAATTCAACGCAAATCTATTTAATTCTCTCCCATTCAACAGACTCATTAATTCCTGTAGTTGGATTCAATGTTTTTACCGGATATAGCAAAATTTTCAAGCAATCAATTAAATAGTTTAATATTATGACCTTCAAATATTCGAAACTTTATGTAACCGACCCTCTTTTCTACGTTAAGCGCTTTTCTGAAGAATTTGCACAGCAAGGGTGGTTGGTTAATCGACTTCCATAATCCAGCAAATAATTCGATTCGATCATTTTTACATTTTGTAATTATTTGATGTTATATAACCTTAGTAGGAGAAATTATTCTGGCTATTCCAGACGATCAGGTGGCACGTCGTCATTTATTGAGAGAAAAAACTATAGAAATAATTATTTTTATTTAGTTCACCATTTATTTCTACCCTCCCATGTAAACAAAAATATTAAAACTACTTTACTGAAAATTATTTTTAATTATATCATAGAATAATCGGAACATTATTGGGTTATAAAATTGAACAAATTCCTGCAATAAAGCGTAATATAATACGTGACATTTGAGAGGATGGAAAAATGCCCTGCTATATATTTTTAATTGAAAATTAAGACAAAACCAGCCGAAGATAAAGTTATTTCACCAAACGCACCATAAATCACAAACTACCAAAAATTTAATGAACCAGAAGCTACACTATTCCCAAAGTTTTTTATTTTTTTAGCTCAAAGCTTATTTAATCTTCAATTCTGAATATTATACATGAAAGCTTTAATAATCCGTAAGAATTTGTTCAGCTTATGTGAAAAGGTTTATGAAATTCCAGCCAATCAAGAAATATTTTACATTATTGCAGAAAAATAAAATTTTTGGAAAAACAAAGTTTATTTTAATTTTCAATAATATACATTAATAAATATTTTATTGTTTTGTATTACTTTTATATTGAAACGTGAGATTTATCATATGTGTAATCGCTTCAAAAATGTTGTTTTGTAAGCTAAAAAAAGTATAATTATGTAATAATTTTTATGATGTATTTAAACATTTAAATTAGGCCTAAAAAATTACTGTATATTTGAATATATAATACCTATGTTTGGAAATATTCATATTTAATAATAATATAGAGATTATTACACTTGTTTGGCTTACAGAAATATATTTATACTATGATCTATCCATCTATAGAACAAAATAAAGTTTAATCTATGTTGTTTTTCTACTTCACGTTGGTATAAATTTAATCATCTTCAAATGTAATTTTGTAGCTAATTGATATAAAATATATATATGTATATATATAGAAAAGATTAAAAATGTGGTTCAGTCAAGATAAATGTAAAGTTAAAATTAAAAAATCCACATCTCTTTAATTGTATTATAAACTTTTTATCTCGTTTTATTATAAGCGTATTCCTATGTTTGTTTTCCATTTGATTCGAATATCTATTAAATAAATTTAGTTATAATAGGTTTATATATGTTAAATGCGTACCATCAATATTTATTGTAACTAAAAATGACCATATAATGTTCTTAGATATCAAAGTAATATTATTATGTTAAAATTAGTTAATATTTAATAAGAAAAAAATTAGAGAAATACGCATTTCTTTCTAATATTGCTACTGATTTTAATTTATGAACTCTGAAAAATATTTTTATATTAGTGTGAATATAATAAATTTAATTTACGAAGAAATTGGCATGAGAATGTTTCCAATTCTTCAATTATTAAGGCAGTAATATTTGACTCTGGTACATACTAATTTAAGTAAATTGCTTGTTTTCTTAGAGAAAGTACCGTCAATATTTTTATCTAAAATTAAATGAATCTGAAATTGTTTGTAAAAATTTTTATTTTTATATAAATTTACTTCATACATGCCAGATTACCTATGAAATGCGAATCATGAAAAAAATAGATTATTTCACTAATTCGGATATTGAAATTTAATTTTATATGAAAATCATCATATTTTTTATGGTAACTATATTGTATCAAAAAGGAAGAGTCTATTATAGATACTTACTATTATTTTATTTTTCAAACGGTAAATTGGGCCTAGTCAATTTTATTTTTTATCAATATTAATAAAACCTACGCTAACTAAGCCATATAAACGAAGATAATTTTAAAAATAATTTTTATAAAATTTACACAATCATGCTTCTTTGAGATTAATATCGTTTCCTAAATCTTTTTTTTTCGAAATAAAATTTATCATTATCAAAATCATTTATAAGATAACCCCAATGGAATAAATTCGTGCATTTGCTAAATCTTGAAAGGACTTATGCTTTAACAGAATGCGCTCAATAATTATTTAAATAATTTTATTATATAGAAAGCGTTCTGTGATACAGATACTGCAAACAATGCGATTTTTGTTTTGAGGCTGGTAACTTCCGCATATATACAAACTAATCAAAGTGATTACGAACATTTTTTTGTTGAAGGATTGACTGCTGCTGAATTTTGTCGAAAGGTATTTTTTTACCTTTCTATTATCTTCTAAGAATCTTGAACAATTTACCTACTATGGGGGTGAATTGGAACTTTCCGTGATTTCGAAGGTGTTTAAAATGGCCGTTACTGTCCATACATTTTTACCAAGGAGCTATAGTGTTTTGAAATATGGGGAAGATAATTGGTGTGAAATTAATGTTCTCTTTTTCCCAGATCATTATAACATCTTTATGGATAAATAATTTTTCTTTATAGAACATTTTATTTATTCAAAACCAAAATTTGTTTTATTAGATATTGAATGAAAGATATATCTATATATATTTATTATACTTAATAAAGGTTTTGTCTTTTGTATTTAGACTTTCAAAAATGTGTTATTAATTGAAGTACGTAGTTACTCTGACTCGTTCCAATGTGTTTATACAATTATGGTCTTATTATTATAGAAATGCCTGTTACTAGCATTTATAAAATTACAATTTTAAGTGATGGTATTAAGTTCAAAAATGAAAGTAATTTTTTCTTACATGAATTTTTCAGATATTTCTGGAGTGGACTTTATGAGATGAAAATGTTACGTTAAAAGTCTAAATGCTGTGGATTTTAAATATAGTAATTTGTAGGCTTTTATTATCAATCCATGTATATTTCGTGTTTCATATGAAATCTGTTCATATAATTGCACTACAAATTTACTCTTCCAGTTTAGCGATTGTCATGGAAAATATACAAAACTGCTTATAAATCATCGTTAAGAATTAAATACTTTAAGCTGAATGGTGGGTATTATTTTTACATGGCAGGTACAACATTTTTTCTTCTGTGGGATCCTCAACATACTGGACAAGTCAAATATGATCCTCAGTTCATGCTTTTACTATCACAGTTTCTGGTAGATGACAGTTTAATTATTTTATTTATTTGTAAATATATCCTAAAATATTAAACATAAAATATTCTAGAGGTTCAATATTTTGTAAGCCATGAAATATATTATGTATTTTTTGTCAAGGGTCAAACGATTTAACTTTAATATTTTCATTACGTATGGAACTACATAAGAGAACTGATGCTGGGAGAGCTGAAAAAATAATATATGGCTGATTCTTATACGATGATCTGTGTTAATTTAAGACACGACACTAGGTGGTTGTTTAGTTTAGTATCGCCACATTTTATAACTGTGTTTCAACATTTATATATCATGGTTTGTAAATTGACAAAATGTTCCGGAATTCAAAAAAGTAATAGATTCTGCCTGCTCGTATTTTTCAATGTGATTTATATGTAAATTATAAAACCGTAACAGATCATGTTATAACAAAATATTAGCTATTTTTTTGTAGTTTTTTAAAGCTATTTCCATTCATTTTGGCCATGCCTTACATATAATATACCTTGAATCGTTCTTGGAGATTTGACCCATTTTATCTAACATAAATGTTCTTGATGGTTTGCTTCCGAGTTTTAAAAAACATATTTTAATCTTTTACTACAAAAATTAATATTTTTCGTGATAGGTTTTCTAAAACAAAAAACCACCCTTTTAGATAAAGATGAAAATTTTAGAATTGTTTGAAAACATAAAGTTCATATAATCTCAGACTTTAGAGGTTATCGCATATTTCATGTTCGATCGTTACTAAGTTATATATCAATTTTTACTATAAAAATCATAGTTTATTTTTGCATGGATTTGTATTCCATTGGTTGATTATATGAGATATTAAATTTTTTATCCGATTAAAAAAATTCTGGATTCATCGGAGATGTATTTTCCGGGAAATTCATTTAATTTTATATAAAATCAGTTCATACTCCTATACAGCTAAGAAAATTTGAATTCGAATATTTCAATAATCTAAGCCAAATACAAAAACTGGATAATTGCTTAAAATAAAATTTACAGATTTTGCTGAAATTTATGAAAAAGAGGGGCCAGCACCTTGTTGTAGAAACAACCTTAAAATGCTGAAGACCATGGAAAGGATTAGACAATCTTGTCTATCTGATCTAGGTGAAGCTTAGGAAAACAAGAGCCTCGGGAGGTTATGACAAATCTTATTAAAATAAGTGACGTCATTATTTATTCCAATTTTTGCAAACAAATATATTTTAAGCGGTCGGGGTAGAGTAGAATAATAACATCTTTTATTTTTGTTGTATACTTGTGGCTGTTATAATAGAATGACTGAGCTTTCTGATAATTGATAAAAAATATGTTAATCTAAAAAACTGTTTTGCTGTTGTTATTTCGTTTGAACTATGTTGGGTGTGTCCTTGCTTTAATACTAGGTTTCGTCATTATTATCATATTTTTTTAATGTTTTTTTGCCGGGAAAACACGTAAAATAAAGAAGATGGTCATGCGTTATTCAATCTTGTCTAAATTGATTCCAACATTTTCATAGCGAAATAGGTGGTTTCTTTTTGTGTAGTCGGTATTAAACTAATTCAAATAAAACAAGAATATAAATAAAATTTTATTTAATAAGTTTTATCCTTCCGTTTTCTTAATTAATAAATTTCTTGTTTTTTATTGAAAATAATCGTTTTTGTGTAAGTTTGTGGATCACAAAGTTACAACTAATTTCATCCTCTTGCATACGGTTCCAGTTATTTTCTGAAAATTCCCCTTTTTGTATCTAACAGATATATTTCTATGAAATCATATTAGATATCAATTTTTATTTTATAAAAAGCATATATTTTTTCAATAATAATGTATTAAGGAGATTCGTTGTGATCTGTAGGACATTTTGTTCTAATATGTTGATTGATAAGTAGCAGCAGAAGCTAAATATATATAAAAATGATAAATACGCATTTCCTTTAATCAATTTAGCGAATGGAACCATTACCTATTGCAAACCGGATTTATGCATTATGAATTAATTTATTCAATTATTTCATCAGGATTCCTGAGAACCTTTTTTTATAAATTTAAACTGCTACTTCGTGTTAAATAAAATTTGATAAAAATGGCCCCATCCGGTAGACTTTAATAATTAATTAGAGCCTCTATTGATTGTCTATACTGTATCAATAACAAGAATATTTCATAGTGATAAACTCCTGCATCATGATTCTTAAATGATCTAAATTTTTGAGAATTACAAAAAAAATTAACTATATTTATTACCCTTGTAACCAACAAAACCTTTCCTACCTCTCGTATTATTTTCATACAAAATTAATAGAATAGGAAAGTTTTTCTTATTTTGTGCAAACTTATTAAAAATTTAATTAAATATCTACTTAATGAAATGCTTGGGCTGAAAATGTTCTGATTCGAAAAGTATTATTTTTCTTTCTTATTTGATGAACCAAAAAATATATAATCTGTGATTAAATTTCCTTTTTCGGGTTAAAGTATTTTATCAAACTGGTTTGTATTCCAAAACTACTGTAGCTAAGACTCTATAAAAAGATTTTAAAAACAGATTAATACATATATCATTCTATGCTTTATTTTTAAAAAATATAACAATTTATTATTAAGTTCATGTTTAAAAGTACACTATATTTTTGAAAAACTTGGGCTTCATTTAAAATAGCCTGATGATTTCCGAATATTAGTTTTTCTTTAAAACTAAGGATTAAAAAGAAGAACTCCCAAAAGTAACCAGTGAAACTTTAGTTTCATATAGAAATATGATATATTTAGAATGATTTTCAATAAGACTCATTATATATATTTGTATCATTTCGACAAAACCTTTATTTAGATTAAATACTTTTACCCTTTTTAAAATAAAATATCTCCTGATTCAGAACCATTAATAATATGTTAATATCAATATTATTCTACTGAAAAAGCTTAGATTAACCTTGCTGGCTTGATGCAAATCTGATATTAAACTATTTAATAAACGTTGTTGATATCAAATCTAGAACTGATTTGACGACATTTTTTCTGTGCTATTAATTTTATAGTACGTATTTACCAAGTAAGTAATTTTCAAATTTGATTCTGTAGTGAAATAGCATCCTGTTTTAGTAATTTTACATGTGACATATGATTGTGGGGATCTTCTTTTTAATATTCCTTTAAATGTTCAATTTTTCAATATAATATCCCTTCAATATTATATCAATTTAGCTCCTATTTTACATTGCCTTCGTATAATATCAAATTTCATAACAATTTATCATAATCGTTTTCATGAAAAGATAATTATTTTTTTAAAAAATTGTTTAGAACATTGCCATAATTGAGCAAATTATTATTTGTTTTAGCCATAATCATTTTTTCAATATATTATACAATTAATATATATTAAAAAAACCTGGAATTAAGTGATGATCTGATAAAAATACTATCAGGGTTTTACGTAAATTTAAAATTGAATCATGAAAAAAATTTATTAAAAGTTAATGAAATATGTAAATAAGTATTTTTTTCCACGTACACAGATTGAAAAGACATGTTAAGAGATTATATTTATTATGTATTGAAAACCATCATCTAATATTAATAAATGTTTTATTAAACAGAACATGAATATTCCTTAATACGTTTTTTTCAAAAATCTAGTCGACAATTCCTAGAAATGTGTAATTAATAGATAGAAATCTTAAATATGATGCAAACAAACTGAAAACCATCAGTTTTTAGAGGATTGTGATAATTATAACTCTACTTTCATCATCAAGTGTATTGAAAGCAAATGAATCGTTTATCTTTTGGATCCTTTATAGTTTTTTCCCCTATTTTATACATATTGATTTGCCTTTTTTATCTTAATTTCTTAGGAAATTAAAATCTAGAAAGAATATTTTAGCATGTTTTTTTATGTTTGCAACCATAAATAAAAAATTTTCTTTAAGTAATGCAAAGAGTGATTCAAAAGTGTGATATTTTGGAAAAATTAAAAAAGCTCCGATTCATTAATTGCTATTGCGGCTGCATTTTTGGTTAGATATAATTTTGAATCAACTCATATTAAACAAACTTGCCAAATTTATAAAGTTTATCTGAATCATATGCTAACTGATTTTTATAGGTTTACTCTGAACAAAATTACACCCAAGATTTTTATATAATAGAATGGATGCTACTGTTTAGTATCAAGTATTCTAAAAGTTATATCTCCGGCTTATTTTTAAATGAAGGTAACAAAATCAAATAGGATTTAAAGAAAGAACTGCTGTTTTATGAAACTAAATTGATAGAAAAAATGTTCACTTTTTGAATTCTAGCTACATTGTGAAAGCATAAATATTTTTCAATATCGTTCTCCAAGTATGAAAGTTCTTTTGTGAATTCTAATTTATTTCTGAAATTATTATTAGTGTGAAACAAGATAAGTTACAAATTATTTTTACTATTTAAATATTATCATATTGCATAAACTCTTAATGAGTCATTTCGAAAATATTAAATCATACGCCATAAAACCGATTTGCAAGGAACAGGGTTAGTTAACTATATTTAAGTTTCAAAAATCTACTTCAAGACTAGAAAAAATTAAAAATGAACTCAAAGAGAAAAATGCAAATTATTTTCCGTGAAATAAGAAGTATTAGTAGTCAAAACTCTACGCTAGAGTAGAGCATTACTCATCTAAGATGAAATGGTCAATCCCTGTTGTTGCAACATGTTAATGTATAATCAGTCTAGATTTTCGATTAAAATGAAAAAGTCTTTGGGAACTCTACTAAATATTAATATTTTTATAAAACCTAACACTTTCATTTAGAATAAAACCGCTATTAAAAACTTGATTTTAAGGTATGTAATCCTTAACTTACAATCTCCCATTTTTAAGTAAACATACTTATAAATAAATTAAGTTTTAAACTCTACTTATAAGTACTGAGACCCAGTTGATGATGGATTTAAATTAGAGGTAACAAGAAAATTTTCTGGTTGACACAATTATGTTTTAATCCCAAAGGTATTGCATTATATTTCTTAAAAAGAAGACATTTGTTGTGCGCATGCACAACTAGTAATATAAAAACTTAATTTGCACGCTTTGGGGGAGGCGGTTAAAAATTATATGTTAGCTTTAACTAAAGGACTTTTTTATGTATATTTTTACTTATGAAAATGAGGGGCCTAAACACCGGCGATGTATCCAGACTCGCTCGGTGTTCAC